>OZ026516.1:22302892-22587892 GCA_964019695.1 Loripinus fragilis
CTTTGATATATCCCCCCCCCCACAAATCGAACCACTTGTTTTTGAAAGTGTTTGAGTGTTACACTTTTGTTTCCGTATGCGAGAGCTTTTGTAATGGGCATAATCAATTTGCCCTTCTCCAAAATCAATGTTAACATGCACATGCCTTCCCTCCGACAGCTACCCAACATACCTCCGAACGGAAAGCTACCTATAAACATGATACCACGGTCATAAAATTGCAAATAAATAAGTGTTTTACATGTATTTTTGAATTGGATTTTGACTGATTTATTCCAAAGAGATGTTATACATTCCAGCGGTGGCTGTGAATCGTGTAAAAATAAAATAATAGATATGAATATTAACTGATGAATTCGAAATACTCGTCCAAATTAATGCATATCCGAATTCAAATGCGATTTAAACTCGAACAGAGTAAATTCCAAAACATGTAATGATTTCAGAGTTATCATAATTCTGTATACTATCGACCTATATGTTGTTCTTATCCCTCAAAACGAATCTAAATGAAATAAAATCGTCTCAATACAGACCATGTCCAACCCAAAAATCCTTTGTTTACCTCCGGTAGCCAATACCCTCCGAGATCTAGACATGCGGTTCACCTGGGTGTTCTTGGAATCAGAAAAATAGGCGTATAAGGCCCAAACCGTCAATGATCCTTCACATCTTTGTTTAAGGCAGACAAACATATGAACAGACAGACAGACGAAATGTTTGATGGATAGATTGATCATTCAAAATTTCGCAGAACTGAGTCGTAGATATTTGTATTATAATTAGGGGCCTACTGCCGGTTTTGCCAGGTCTGCCAGAGCGTTTCATCTGCCGGGTCTGCCGGACCGATTTATCTGCTGGATTTTGAGTGCTGTTTCATCTGATCTAGACATAATGACTCATTTGATCTAGACAGACAGACAGACAGATATACAGCAGACACACAGGCAGCTCCTTTAAAAAAATAAACCTAAGCCATGGACGTTTCTGCCGGTTTTGCTGGGTCTGCCGGAGCGTTCATCTGCCAGGTCGTTTTCTGCAGTGCCTTAGCAACTACTTTGCAAAAAATAATTAAAAATTCCAGCTTTGTCAAAGACAGGCGGACGAACGAACAGACATATAAAGTAAAGATAGACAGATTCTCTCTCTCTCTATCTCTCTCTCCTTTTCTCTCTCTCTCTCTCTCTCTTTCTCTCTCTCTCTGCCTCAAAAACCTGAGAGTATAGAGATCCCACAGGTAGTCAAAGAGAAATAATGTTGTTTGAATTGTTTGAATTGTCTTTTTCTGCATCTAACAAGTCTTATCGGGACAGATTTCGTTTAATTCTCAAAAATCTTAATGATCTTAATCTTAACTGACTTTGTTCCTTGCAAAAAAACGAAGACGCATACCAGTCTGTTTTGTTTGATTTGATCCTTTACGTCCCAGTCAACGACGGCACGGGTCTTTCTGTGTTGAACCAGAACTAAGCATGCGCGGATCCAGAAAGTTCCAGAGGGGGTCCAACTTTGACTACTTTTTTATACCCCGCCACTAAAGTGTGACGAGGTATTATGTTATACCCTTTGGTGTCTGTCCGTCCGTCCGTCCGTCCGTCCGTCCGTGCTCACCATTTCCGATCGATAACTTGAGTATTTATTCACGGAATTTTTTCAAATTTTGCATACATATTGTTATCGGCTATGAGTGGTATGGGATTGTTAATGGGCAAAATCCGTCCATTTTTAACGGAGTTACTGCCCTTTTTCATATTGGAAAAATGGTTTCTGGCCTGTTATTCCTTTACTGTTCATGATATCTGAATGAAACTTCACAGATATGTTGCACATCAAAGGTTACATATTGTGACTAAGGACCGTCACTCTGACCTTCCCAGTTTGTGAGTTATCCGCCCTTGATAGGTCTGAAAAAACGTTTTTGACCTATTGTTCCTTTACTATGTGGAATATCTGAATATAACTTCACAGATATGTTTCACATCAAAGGTAACATATTGTGACTAAGAACCGTCACTCTTACCTTTCCCGTTTGTGAGTTATCCGCCCTTGATTGAATTAAAAAATGTTTTTTACCCATAGTTCCTTTACTATGTGGAATATTTAAATGAAACTTTACAGATATGTTTCACATCAAAGGTTACATACTGTGACAAAGAACCATCACTCTTACCTTTCCAGTTCATGAGTTATCTGCCCTTGATTGATCTGAAAAATGGTTTTCTGAATGAAACTTCACAGATATGTTGATCATCAAAGGTTACATATTTTTAGTAAGGACCGTCACCCTTACCTTTCCAGTTCATGAGTTATCCGCCCTTGATTGATCTGAAAAATGGTTTTTGACCTGTAGTTCATTTACTATATGGAGTATCTGAATGAAACTTCACAGATATGTTGACCATCAAAGGTTACATATTGTGACTAAGGACGTCATATCACTGTCTATCTCAGTTCTGTTGCTATTTAGGCATTATATATCTTACAAAATAACTTTTGGTGCCCCCAGCAGTGGCGGGGTATTATGCAGTGCTTGCGGTGCTTTTATTCATTTGATGATAGGGGAGAGGATCCAAATACCACTATAAGCAGGCCATCATCAACCCGCCAGCGAAACGCCATTTCGCCATTTAAATGGCGTTTCGCTGGCGGGCCGATTGTGGCCCAACATTGAATGCTGGATTATAGAAGCTTGGTGGTATTACAGGGGATCTGATCAAGACCAGTATTACTAAGAAACCCTATATTTCTGTGATTTTTCAGAGGGGGTCCGGACCCCCTATCCTCCCTAGGATTAATGTGTCTTGCTCAATGACACAACCCAATGACGCCGGTGAGGCTCGAACCCCGCGGCTCTTCGGTCTCGAGTCAAGCACTCTACCACTGAGCCACTGCGCACCCAGAGCAGCCTGTGCATCCATTTAGTCCGATAAGCGTATGTATTGTTCAATCTATCTTAACTTGTTATGCACCAGCCATCTGTATGCCCCTATACCCCTTGGGATCGGGGACACAACGGCGCTTAAGTGCCGGGATTGGACCTACGATGTCCCCGCAGTGTCGTGCATGTGCCGAGATTTTAATTTCCCGCTTAAGTAAGCCACCACTGAAACTTATTCTTAGACTAACCTAAAACACTTGTTATTTTCCGGGGAGGGGGGGTCCGGATCTCTTGCCCCCCCCCCCCCCCCCCCCCCCCCCCCCCACACACACACACACACACACACACACACACACACCTCTCTAAGGATTCATAATTCAGAAATCATGAGGATCGAAAGAAACGATAGATGCTCACCAAATTGAAATATGTATCTCTTGCTCTTGACAAAATTCAAGTATTTCATGGTGGACATATACAGGAGAAAACTCAAGAAGAATAAGTTTCGTAAAAAAACGACCTCAACACTTGAGTTATTGTCCTTGTCTCAGTATAGGCACTTGAAAGCATGCTTGCCCAGTGCTTGTAGATAAGCATGGTAGTGTCAAAATTTTACTCCTCTCCTTTCGCAATAACTAAGGCAGTTGTTAATATTTTTGTTGACATATTGCATGCAGGCAGGGGAGCAATAAATATGAAAAACATATCAAACAGGATTCTGAAGGCCTGAGTCAAATCCCTTGGGGTGATCTTAGGGGTTAGACAAAGGTCAAAATTTAACTTGTTTCGGAGTATGGTCATGTTATTTTATCAAATTAAAGCCGAAGACGCATGCAACACAATGGTAGAAACTATTTTGCCAACAGACATACCCTCGACCCCGGGGGTGGGGTCAAAACGCCAAACCATTTTTTCTTAAAGTAGCCATGTTGCATATCAGATTAGAGGGAATTGAGCATAGAGCACCGTGTAAGCAAATATTCTGTTCTTACACACAGCCTCGGCCACTAGAGGTTGGGGTCGAAATGTCATTTTTTTCTTCCTTAATGTTACATATCAAATTAAGGTGAAGGAAGTGTATATCAACAAGCGAGCTAAAATATTGACTTTACACACATCCCTGGCCTTTGGGGTTGAGTTGAAAAGGTCGGGTAATGAAATCACGCTTAGGGATGTCAGTTACAATGCAAGGTGGTTCTGGACGACAATTCGTTACAGGCCCATGACGACTGCTTACCTGTGCTGGACGACAGGTAACGGGTTTTAGATGACAGATTTAGGGTTTTGGACGACAGTGGAAAGGGGCTACACACACAGACGTCGCAGAAAATAATAATATAGTGTGTTTGGCTTTTTTAAATAATTCCTTTCATATTAGTGTTTGTAAGTTTGACATTAGAGGTACAAACCCCATAGATATTTGAAGTTAAATGGTAAAACTCTGGTCTGGAAAAGAAACTTCAGAAATGTGTAATTTGTGATTAATTACTTGCTTTCTCATCATGAAATAAGCATAAATGGTCAGACAATAAATCTGACATGATTTTTCAGTCAATTTTAACATTTCCTTTTTAAAAGAAAACTGAAAACCTCAAAATTTCATTTTCCTAATGTTACTGATTAGAGACGACTGTGTAACAGTCAATAGACGACGTCAGTATTTCTGTAACAGATGTGAGACGACATTTTTTTTTCTTTCATGAACACTTGAGTATATGTAAATACTGCTCTGAAGCCTACTCAACGCCTGAAGAAGTAGTTCAGCATTGTGCGACCTCCAATCGAACATTCATACCAAGCCCCTGGTAATCAGAAGAATTTAAAGGTTAATACCATATATGGGATTGGTGGCATTTTAGTCTTCTGGTTCCAGAGAATAATTAAAAGGGTTTGTTTTTTTTGAGCGTGGTGGTATCTTGGTATCAGGACAGAGAAGTTAGTGAGTATGATCAGGAAATACAACAATCATAAACTCCAGACCAGCTCACTACATCATGAGGAAAAGCCACTGAACATTTACCGTAGCAAGATATCCGTAAGACAATAAAAGCAAAGCTACCAGCTCTCTCTTCCTCTTCAAGATGATTCCAAAACTAGGAAGGGCACAAAGTAATGCACACCAAAACAAAGACAAAAACAGAACCCCCATATTGAGAAGTACATTAAACAATAGATCAACAACAATAGAATCACCGCCTCAGAACAGACAAAAGCCTAAACAACGGGTGGGGACTTAACTGCATTTTAAGATCATTTGAATAACTACCATCCCTCCATCCTAAGGAGTCTCTATATGAAATTCGATTGACATTGTGGTCTCAAAGGAGATGTTTGAAAAAGCTGACGAACAGACAGACGAATGGAGGCTGGGGTAATTTGTATACTATTAGCTCACCTTGGAGCCTTCAGCTTTGGTACGTTTAAAACATCATTTTATTTGACCATGTATGTTATGTGACTTACACTTTGTCAGACCTGGAGCTTATTAAGGGCAATTGCGGGTAAAACTTCCCACATTAAAATCGTTTTAATTGTTTGCATACAGTTTGGTTTAATTATGGACTGTCAATTTATGAAATAAAAAAGATATGTCACCACACTCAATTTTTCATAATCTCACATGGAAGTTTTCAGCATTTTACAAATTTTCTGAAAATATCCAAGTCCTTAATATTAAGCTAAAATATTTATAATCGCCATCCAGCTTCTTTATTTTAATTTTAATTATTGCTAATGACCTCAAGCTTTCTAGAAAATGTGAAAATATATTTGTTTTCCCGACCCATGTCAAGATACTGTATGATATATTTTGGTTATTCCCTCATAAAAGGATTTCAATTTTTGGAGTAAATTATATATAAAAATCTGACATTAAAAATCTTATTTATTGTTATTGTTTCATGGACTATCATTTGACATTTTAGAAAAAAGAAAAAATGGGGTCACCAGACTAATTATCTTCCAGGAGGGCCAAAGTTATCCCCACCCCTACAAATTTTGAGGATATTTAAATTAAGGAGTTTAATTTTTGTCATTTATATAATTCCATGTTTCTAGTATGAAGTAATTTTGCATTACAAGAGGAAAAAAGAAAAAGAAAAAAAATTGTTATAAGTGCCCACCCTGGAATCGACCATGGTCCTCAGGTTCCAAAGTCTGACACGCTTAGCACAAGGCCACGATGCCAAATCGTGCGCATCTCGAAATAACAGTAGATGTACATAATCCGAGTATTGGCCATATTCATAATCTCATACACGGTAAATGACATTTCACCCTCGGTCAAAACAGAAGATTCTTGGGTGTAAGATATATTTAATAAATCTATCACTGTCGTCTCCACCTGCTACGCTGTCGACAATAACCTGTAACAAAATATTTGCAGTCGTTACACATCTGTAACATGGAAACATGACTGCAGTACATTCCTTTTGGTTTTAAAAACGCGTTCTTCTAAAGTAAGCAGATTTATAAGAAAGTTCTTTCTTGGTCTATGTGATGGACAGTGCAATGTCTAATCACATCAAGTCATAAAATGTTCAAAGAAAACAAAAGTGAAAGTACTAAATAAGGATATGAGGACATGTATAGTAGTAAAATACTGTTTCAAGAATAATAATGTATCATATACGCGTTAACTGGATACAGTTGCCATGCTCTACATGATTGATTAAGTTAAGATAAGTGTCGTGGACAAATATACAAAGACAAAATGAGATGCTTACGGTTTATTGTGTCTTAAGTCTCCGGAAAACGATACACATTCAATAGCACAAACCTATATTTAGAAATATTTCGTCTGGAACCCGTAACGTACTGTCGTCCAGAACCACCTTGCGTTGTAACAGACATCCCTAAGCGGCGAAATTGTGCAGATAAGTATTTTTATCAATTTAAGCACTAAAGCCGGGAGGGCAGTGGCTCAGTGGTAGAGTGCTTGACTCGAGACCGAAGGGCCGTGGGGTCGAGCCTCACCGGCGTCACTGTGTTGTGGTCCTTGAGCAAGACACATTTATCCTGGCTTAGTACTGGTTCAATCCAGGAAGACCCGTCCCTATATAACTGAAAGATTGTCGATGGGACGTAAAGAATCAAATCAAAAAAAAAAAAAAATAAGCACTAAAGCTTTTGTTCGATATCCAAAGTAAACTTGGTGTCTAGATAAATGGGGTATATTTTTTGTGATTAACATGTTTCTCTAGGGAGCCGGACAAAACATCCCGGGACAAAACATCCCATGCCATTTTTTGACACCCCGGACAAAACATCCCACAAAGATTTGCCACCACGGACAAAACATCCCATGCGGTTTTTGTCACCCCGGACATAACATCCCATGCTGTTTTTGTCACCCCGGACAAAACATCCCATGCTATTTTTGCCACCCCGGACAAAACATCCCACACTCAGACGGCTCCTTCAGGGTAATTCTCATTTGGAACCTTCATCTACTTTTACATGTACTAGCAGTGAATGCCCTGGTAAGACTGTCCAAATGATATAAACTAGATCTTAAATTGATTGAAAGGCAGTTTCACAGTGTAATGTAAATAAAATTTAATAAAAGATAATTACATCTTCTTGTTACAAACAACTAAATTTGAGTGTTAAGAAGCCAATTACATCTTAAAAGAAAGCATTTAACTGTTTGGGTCAAACAAACTATTATAATTGGGAAACATATGTCTAATTAGTCTAATTATCTATCTACCTTTGATCTCCAATCATTTCAATAGGTATGGTACATTAAGAATATTGATAATAGTGACAATTAACTAAATGGGATGTTTTATGCACTTTCATAGGCTTTAAACAGAGTGTGGGATGTTTTGTCCGGGGTGGCAGAAATGGCATGGGATGTTTTGTCTGGGCAGCAAAAATGGCATGGGATGTTTTGTCCGGGGTGACAAAAATTGAATGGGATGTTTTGTCCGGGGTGGCAAATCGATGCGGGATGTTTTGTCCGGGGTGTCAAAAAATGGCATGGGATGTTTTGTCCCGGGATGTTTTGTCCTACATTCGTTTCTCTAAAGTAACCCTTCGTCGGGGATAAAGATTTGACGAATTTGACTTGTTTTATAAGAAATAATTTTAGAAAAACAATTTTCATTTGCCTCCTAAAAAAAGCGCGCGTGATTAATTTTACGTCGATTCAATTCGAAACATAGTCGACCAAGCGTTGTAGCCAACCGAACAACGTATCGACCAAACGTCCCATCCGACAATACAGCGGTGTCTTTCTTCTTCCAAAACAGAAAAAAAATGTTTTGTTTACAATTTGAACTCTTAAGACTCAATTAAACATGAAATAAGATCAATCATAAATTGATAATAGACAACAATTAACCACCATTACGAATATTTATTATTTTGATTTGCACCTGTGTGCACAAACCGGTACCAATCAGCATTAATTAAGTGTTATATTGACAAAGCACTTTATTTATACAATGTATATACAATTAGCATATATTCTTAATGAGTTAAGGAGAAATACTTTGATCTTCGATACTGATAGCTAATTGTTTCGGAACTAACTTGATAACACAATTCTAACAAACTAAAACAAAACATAACAACAACAACAACAACAACAACAACAACAACAACAACAACAACAACAACAACAACAACATATTTGTTTGCCAAATGAAGGTTAATCAGTGATGTTGATTTAAAAGGCTTTATCTCTCTCTGTCTCTGTCTCTTTCTCTCTCTGAAAGTTTTAAATACATACGAGTATATGTGAGACAGAACCGGCAGACAGTGACCACTGAGCCGGCGGATGAAACAGGCAGGTTGACCCGAAACAATGATAGATCTACGAATTTTAAAAGTCTGTCAGTCTGTCTGTGTACTGTCTGTCCCAAACTGTTTTTATTCCCTTTGTTCTTCACGAGGTCTGAAAATTTGTATGGTAAGCAGTGTAGATCCGTACCAGGTGTTGCGCCATGCAGTATCTGATCGGAGTCTATAATGTTCACAGATGTCCATATTTCTGTAAAATAATATAATTGTTTAAAGAATGCTCGCATAATGAGTGAGTCCGGCGGGTGTCGTCAGACCAAGAGCTTGTATCTTCGCGATGTGCGTAGTTTTGGAGAGATGCGAAGAGTGCGGACCCTGGGTCGATGGCGCTTTTATGCGTCTGGCTTGGTTTTGCACGCCTACGTGAAAGAAAATATATAAATGACTGTAGTGGTATTGTATTGTAGACAACCCCGTCCCTTGTCCTAGCTGGGTTTACAGCGAAATATGGATGAAAATGCCTAAAAGCACCAAGCTACACATGTCAAATTAATAACACAAAATGCATGTGCAGAATACGTGTTTGTATATTATGTATTGTTGTAACGATGGTCTTATCAGGCTCAAATCCAAATAAAATTTCTGTTCTGTCTCGTTTGATTTAGCTATAAGTAGTTGTAAAGGCACTGGCAGATGAAACGCTCCGGAAGATGAAACGTTTTTGGTCCGGCAGACCAAGCAAACCGGCAGTAATAAAACACATCGATCCCCGACTTAGGTCTAAAAAAATAAACTGATTTGTTCGTCTGTCAGTCCGTCCGCCCAACTGTCCGGAACGTCTTCGACAAAGCTGTCACGGTTTTGCATCTAGTAGTTGTAAATACACTGCCAAACGACCCGGCAGACGACCCGGCAGATGAAACGCTCTGGCAGACCCAGCAGATAAAACATTTCTGTCCGACAGAACCGGCAGTAATTATAACACATCTATGCATGACTGAGGCTTATGAATTGTAAAAGGATCCGTTTGTTTGTATCTCTGTCTGTTCTGATATAGCTGTGCTATTTTTTTATTTACTTTTTTGTTGTTCATATGAAACTGTCTGGCAGACCCGGCAGAAGAAACGGTTCCGCAGACCCGGCGAATTACAACACATCGATCCATGACTTAGATCTTCGAATTTTAAATGGATCCTTGTCCGCCCGTTCTTGTCTCTCTGTCTGTCTGTCTGTCTGTCTGTCTGTCTGACTGACTGGCTGTCTGTCTGTTTGTAGATGTTAAGGCAATGCCAAATCAACCCAGCAGATGAAATAGAGTGACAGACCAAAACCGGCAGTAAAGCACCGATCCATGGCTCATATAATTATTGCTATGAATTTTAAAACGATCTGTCTATCTGCTTGTCTATGTATGTCTACCTTGTCTATCTATTTCAACCACTGAACAAAGTTGTGAAAACATTTCCATATAGATCTAGATGGTATTTTGACATTGTCTTACCCGACAGATGAACTCCGCAGACCGGCAGATTAAACAGTCCAGCAGATCTGGCAAAGATAAGGCTAATGCATCAATCCGTCAGTTTATCTATCTATCTATCTATCTATCTATCTATCTATCTATCTATCTATCTATCTATCTATCTATCTATCTATCTATCTATCTATCTATCTATCTATCTATCTATCTATCTATCTATCTATCTATCTATCTATCTATCTATCTATCTATCTATCTATCTATCTATCTATCTATCTATCTATCTATCTATCTATCTATCTATCTATCTATCTATCTATCTATCTATCTTTTTCCATATCCCATTTTCAACCAAAATGTGATTTAAAATTTCAACTTATTTGCAATGTTTAAAGAAGATCGTCAATAATGCTGAAGTTAAAAAAAGCAAAACAAAGATGAGCATAAGACAGGACACTGAATATTTTATCTGACATGAGTCAAAGGCTCAGTGTGATCTTTTGTAATCATTGGATGTTTGTCCGTCGTGTAGTGTCTCGTCACCATTTGCTTCAAAAGACATCTCCAGAACCACAGGTTGGATTTTGACCAGAAATGACAACATTTTCTTGCTTAAAATCTCTATGCCTATATTCGGAACCTTATGGAACTTCCTATGACCCTGGTCTAGGGCTCATATGTTACTAAAAGGTTTATTTAAAGAAAAAAAATATAAAAACCTTCACCCATGTTCGTGTCAATAATGACATTGGCCTAGGGCTCACAGGTTTAATATGTAACGAGCTGCGTGCCAAGATTAGAATTTTTGCAAAAAGCGCAGTTGCTTACTGCTTAAGAGAGGCAGGTCTGTGCTCAAAGGGTCGCTTGGACGAGACTCCCCGTAGTACCGTTTTGTTACCGTGAACAAGACCCCAGTTATCCTCTGCTTGGTACTGTTTCAAACCAGGAACTTGCAGGATGTCTACAAAATGGATAATTTAAAGTGCAAAATGATTAATTGTGTTTAGAGAATCTAAAAACTAATTAAAGAAGCTATTATAATCTCCTTTATTCGGCATTTTGAGGCTGACTTTCTATGGAAAGTCAGCCTAAAATACTGAATTCAGAGTTAATCCTGAAAACTTTTACCCATGTATATAGTCTGCTTATCCATGAATCTGTTATTCCCTCAGCTCGGAATCTTACAGAAACACTTAACATAACTGAAAATATAAACTGATACGTAAAGCATAAACAAATGACGAAGTACGTCTTCCCAGTGCATTAAAATTGTTCGTTGGATACGTCTGTATAGCTTATTTCCATGTCGAACGGTCAAACATTCAAGTCTCCACAGGATGGTTTAGTAACAACACCCTGATAACAGAATGTGTTATACGATAGCTCATATTAAATCACCACCAAAAGTTAAGGGCTTTGTAATTTGAATGAGTAAACAGAATGCTTTAGACACAAAAAATACTTTAAGCATCTGCATCTGAGAAAATTACATACAAGGACAGTGTTGCATGCATAAATGAGGCTTGTATAGGGGTTTTAGGGATACAGGATATTTGCCATTTTACTTCCAGGGATATAGGGTACTATCAATCTTACTTCCAGGGATATGGGATACTTGGTTCAATATTTTCGTTACTTCCAGGGATATTGAAAATTTAGGAAAATTAATTATGGGGATATTTGCCAATTTATAAGGGATATTTGCCTGTTTACTTCAAGGGATATGGGATATTCGGTACCCCCCTATACAAGCCTCATAAATGTTACAAAAACGATACTTCGAGTGAAAACTGGTCTTCAGACTGTGCAAATACGCGGTTAGTCTGAAACAGTCTGCACATGTTTAAAGGTGTACGGTGTAGAAGAATACTTTATTTTATGCTTAGCAGTGAAATCAATGTATATCAAAAACAAATAAAAGTGATATCAATCACTAGTGAAGTGATATGATATCAATCACTATAGTGTTTCCAGGACTTAAGTGACCCCCGTTTTTTGCTAATTATTCTTTAATGGTGATTTTAATTGAAAAATAAATTAGAGAAATGAATTTAGATATAGACCGCGTAATTGAATTAATTTTTTCCACATAAATGTGACTATTTGCATAGGCTGGGATTAGATGGAATTTTGGTGTGTTTTTGTCGCTCCTCTTTGAATTAGTCCCCAAATGAACCTAGCGATATAAATAAAACATAGCTTATACGGGTCAGTGGAGGTAATTCGTCAGTCCTACAGATAAGAGTGCGTAACAGAAAATTATGTTTCCTATTTCTCGACCAAAAATATTTGCAAAATAAAATTTGGTGTGTATTCAAAACAACAGTCTCGATGATAAGGTTCTTTTGAGCACCCAAAACACGTGTTTAAACTGATGAAGGCTAAATTGCTTAACTGGACCAATTTTCGCGCATTAGCCTATACTGACTTATAAAATTCAATGTACATCTAAAACCGATGCATTGAAATGGCCTGTGTTAAAAAGCGATTCAAGTAATAGTATTGTCTAAACCTTAAACGCTGGGTTGTTGTTGTTCTCTGCTGAATTTTCTTTCGAGATAACTATTTTCTAAAAATATGTCTTTCAGGAAAACAATTAGGTTTTCAAACAGTATGGATCCAGATAAAGCCCAACATTTTAGCCTGAACTTGGCTTCAGCTGTTGAAAAAGTTTATCAGCGAAATATCTTAAGCAAGCAAATATTTGATGCTCTTGAAGTTAAATGTATATCCCCGATTCGCTATTTCTCGTCAACTCTCTAATTTGCTTGAATTGTCGTCATAAACCCTTTACTTACTAGTGTCGCCTGCTGATAACCTTTGCAAACAACTTAGACCGATGGGCATGATCTGGATCCAAACTGCTTGACACTCTTTTGGTATCACCAAAAAAATTTTTTAGAAAAAATCAACAACAAAAAAAACGATTTTGAAAAAAAAATCAGCAGACGACAAAACCATGGCAAATTACCTCGTAGGCAAAAAGAATGGATGAATTGAAATGGAAGGTGCTACATGTACCTTCAGGTTTCATGCTTAAGCCTTATATTTGCCTGCTTTGAATACAGCACGGTCTAGGTTTACAATTGCGCGTGTGCGTGCGTGTGTGTGTAAAAGTGATGACGAGTGAGGTTTTCGTTGAATCAGCGGATATAGATATTCATGTAGGCTAGTTTATATCATCATAGCTATGCAAATATACCACGTGTGTCTATAGGGGTACATATGGGTATATTCATAGGGAAAAACAACTAAGTTATTCTTTTGTACAGGGGATTTGGGCTTCATTTACAAATAAGGGCGTCTCCCAAAAATAAGTTTTAGTTACGCGGTGTGCATTTAAATCCACATGCTAAGTGACGTTCTTCTAGGTTCAATTTAAAGCTGTTTAATAAAAGAAAAACGGGGGTCACTTTTACTCTGGAAACACTATAGTAACTGATACCAGCCTATATTTATACTGTAGCGTTTTTTTTATCACCTCTGACTTTTCCATTAATGCAGCACATTTCGAAAGTTCAAACGCCTATAACTCTCGTGAGTTGAAAACATCGAAATTTTCATTCGTGCTTCGCACTCATGAAAATTCTGATCTTTTCAACACACTCGATGAAATATATATTGGTATTCACCTCAAAAAAGTAAATATCCTCTATGAAACTTTGCTTGTAACAAGTTGAGATATCTACAGACCTATCGAACAATACATGCGCTTATCGGACTAATCAGATGCTCAGACTGGTCTGCGTCTTCTTTTTTAGCGCGGAACAAAGTCAGTTTTTCTCGTGGCGTGGCATTGGGAGAATTAAAGGGATCTGCATGCGCGTATTCAAAGGGAGTTGGGGGAGGGGCAGGGGGTCCGGACCCCCCCCCCCCTGAAAAATCACAAAAATATAGCCATACTGGCGTTTCGCTGTTAAATGGCGTTTCGCTGGCGTGCCGATGATGGCCCGCTTATAGTGGCATTCGGATCCTCTCACCTCTCAACAACCAACAAAAAAAAAAAAAAGAAACTGGCGTTTCGCTGGCGGACCAATCGGTCCGCTTATAGTGATATTTGGGTCCTCTCTACTTTCAACAACTAAAACAGAAACATTGTCAAAAGTAGACCCCTCTGTCAAAACTTTCTGGATCCGCGCATTATCTGTCCCGATGAGACTTGTCAGATGCATAAAAAGACAATCCAAAATACATTTCTTCTTTTTAAGCCTATTGCATATATTAAGAGAGAGAGAGAGAGAGAGAGAGAGTATATCGATCTATCATATGTTTACATCTGCCTGTCTGTCTGTCTGTCCCTCCGTCTGTCAGTCTGTCTTTGACAAAGCTGTGACAATTTATTTTTTATAGTAGTTGCTTAGGCACTGTAGAAACAACTCGGCAGATGAAACGATCTGCCAAACCCGGCAGATGAAACGATCTGCCAGACCCGGCAAAAACTGATTGCTTAGGTATGTGAATTTGAAAAGGATCTGTCTGTCTGTCTAGATCAGATGAGTCTGTATATGTAGATCAAATGAAACAGTCAAGCAGGTCCGGCAGATGGAACAAGGTGGTAGACCCAGCAGATGGCCCGGCAGATGACACGCTCTGGCAGACCCGGCAATTGAGATTCTCTAGCAGATTCGCCAGAAAACCAACAGTAGGCCCTAATTATATCAAACCTATCCATGACTCAGGTCTATGAACTTTTATAGGATCTATCTATCTATCTATCTATCTATCTATCTATCTATCTATCTATCTATCTATCAAACATTTCGTCTGTCTGTCTGTTCATCTGTCTGTCTGTCTTTAACGAAGTTTTGATTTTAGTGCATTCATGTGCCAAATCGACCCGCCAAATGATCAGTCCAGCAGACCGTAAAACCTGCCATTAAAAGCACTGATCCATGACTAAGGACTGTGTATTTTAAAAGTATCTGTCTATTTGTCTGTCAATCTATCAATCCAATCAATCACGGACGAAGATCTGAAGATATTAGGCCATATAATAGTTTTTTTGCAGTGCCAAAACGAACCGGCAGACCCGACAGAATCGACGTTTCACGGAATCGACCGAACAATCCGGGAGCGAGAAACCGTGTGTAAACTTTAAGTGATTATTCTCATTTTTTTAAAATGCCAAATATCGTTTTACTTTGCCAACCTGTCCTTATTTAATAGCGAATCGGTGCATGTAAAATACGCATTGATTTTAATACTTTAATGGCTTTAATTCACCTCTATTACTTCGCTTTTTTGTATTGGGTTATAAAAGCCGGTACCGAAAACCGTCATTCTCCGGAGACCAACTTCGGTCACAATCGTAGGTTCGGTCCGGCACAGACCGGCTAGGGCTTTTACCGACAACCGGTCCAAACTGTTTCCAAAGTTATCAGTAGACAACAAAATTTGCTACTAGAAAGCATGCAAAATTGCTCAGTATACAGGGAATTAATGATATTCTAAAACATCTATGGTTTATACAGGCCTCCAGATAAGAGAGCGTACCAGAAAATTATTTTACTTATTTCTCAACCAAAACATATGTTGTGGGTACTCAAATGAACCGTCTTGATGAGACGGTTCTTTTGAGCACCCAAAACATATGTTTAAACTGATGGATAAGAAAATAATCACAATTTTACGCTAAAAGCATTTGCTTAACTGGCCCTATGGTTTATAGTTAACATATAGCATGATGCCTTGTAATGTTGAGAATGGCAATTGAATCAGTGTATGACAAAGCCAACAAAATGGCACATACACCCAGCAAAGGCTCAGATTAGCCTGGTAATCACTGTAATTTGATCACAGTCTTTACTGTTAGGAAACATAATTGATACAAATGTAGTAGGGTATATACAGTAAAACTACAAGGACGTGACTGAGAAATCTAGCCAGGGCTGCCACCACTATGGACTCCTGGGCTTTGTCCATGGCTTGAACATGACTAATCCGACCTAGGTTTCGTCTATAATAAGACTTCAGGGGTTTCCTGCTATGTTTTGGACTCTGTGGACAAGAATCCAATGATGCCTGAACAGCAATCATTCGTGCTTTATATAGTCGTGGGAAGCGGCTCCAAAAGCGGCTCTAGGCTCCCCAAAACGGCTCTTGGAGCCGTTTTTAAAATGAGGCTACATGGCTCCCTGGCAACAGGCCAAAAACGGCCCCTGCCTTCCAAAAGTGGCTTGGGGAGCCACCTCAAAGGTGAGGCTGTATGCTCCCAAAAACGGCACAAAATCGGCTCACCAGCTACAGAAACCAGCTCAGGGGCTGCACATACGACCTGCCTTTTCTTTGCAGTAGAATTTTCAGGGTGGGGCATTGCTTCTGGAGTGTATTCCTGGAGGTTGGCGGGCTGTGTCTGGCCCCCATTTTACTGGTTCCCATGACAATATAAACGCCTATTGTGATCCAAAATAGGAGGCCTACTGACACATAAACAATGTTTCCAATCATCTAAGAATGTCACGTTAGGTTTAGTAGGGTAATTCTAGTGCAAAGAAAAGGCAGGTCGTTGGTGCAGCCCCTGAGCCATGGACAAAGCCCAGGAGTCCATAGTGGTGGCAGCCCTGGCTAGATTTCTCAGTCACATCCTTGTACATTTACCACTTCAGTCTGGTCAGGACCTGCCACCCAGTTGTCAAAAATGAGAAACCCCGCACAGCAGGCATAAGCAGCATGTCTCTGTTCACGGAAGTTTCAGTCACCTATACTTTCATGGCCAACAACTAACATGGGCTATAAGAGACTGCTTAGCAACCATAATGTCAACAGAAGTAAAATGCCAAATGTACTAAGCAGCTACAATCGCTTAAATGGGTCAAGATGAATTTGGATCAAGACGACCACCCCGCAGTCACTTTCTTCTTCCTATATACAGTAAAACCTCGAAAATTCAAACTTGCATAATTCGAAATACTCGCTAATTCGAATTAAACTTGGCACACATGGAATTCAGAGAATAGGATCTATTCATGGTCAGTTTTAATAAATGTCTGTAATATCACATGTTTTGGGTGCTTAAAAGAAACGTCTCTTTGAGACGTTTTGAGACGTTTGTATTACAGGCCCAAAACTTGTGTTTGATGGGGGAAAACTGGTAATAATTATTTTTTGGGGTTATATATTTTAATGTCCACTTCCCTATAATTGTAATTACTGATAATTCGAAATAAACCCTCTAGTCCTGAGGACTTCGAATTTACGAGATTTTACTGTATACCTTGTATCTTCCATATCATGCAGGGTGGAGAATTTTCAGGTAACTAGCTAATTTTAGCTGTTTTCTTAATTTTTCCTCTAATGTAATTTCTTTTAAACCAGCATTTAATTAAACTTTTATTCATTTTAAGCTGAATTTGTCATTAGCTGTTCTCACTCCTGCATTTATATAGAACATTAGCAAACAGTGAAGATACAGATGAGATATCTCATCAGGGTCTGCACTGTTTGCTCGCATAAAATATATATTTAACACAGAAAATACTTTTAAAAATTTCAACCAGCTACCCCTTGTAATAAATAATAGACTGTTCAAACATGACAAAGCAGTAAGTATATAGGGATCACACATGTTTTTTCATGCATTGACATTTGCCAGGTTCCCGAAGAAGCTGTTTGAACACGAGGCTGATAGGCCGAGTGTTCAAACAATTTCCCAGGCACCCGGCAAGTGTTAATGCAATGAAACAAACATTTGTGATTTTTATTCTTGCAACCAAATTGCGCTGACATTGCTGCTAAAACATTGAAATATCCCTCTTCTTACTCTGGATTACTCTTAACAAAATGGCATCAGCTGTAAACTTTCCAAAGTCATAATGTTGTCACAAAGTCATACCCTTACGCAACATTTTCGCAAACAAAAGCATAGGCAAAATGATCAGTCTGGCCACAAGGCTTATAATGTCATACTAATAAATCAGTGCTCATTTTAAGTATTGTCATATTAAACCCATGTTCAAACAGCACACGATTCTCCTGATTTGAACATGGATTTTCGTTAATTTGACAATGGGTTAAAACAGGTATACAAGGAATAGATAATAACCCTTAATGCGCCAATCGCAACAAAAGTCGTCTGCTTTTCTGGTCTGCTGAAATGTTTAAGAAGCCTCTATTAAAAACAGTGTGGACACAGATCAGACTGCTCATAAGAGCAGTCTGTTCTGGGTCCACACTGTTTGCTTCTATACTAAATACATCAGTAATGTTAGGCAATTATTTGCAGAAGACGCCTTCAGTTGACAACATTTTCAGATGCATTTTTTTCTGGTGCTTTAAGGGTGAATGCAAGAATGGAAAGTTTAAATGACAAACAATGTAAAGAGTTTAGATCTAGTTGGCACATTCACAAGAGATTTGTTTTCTTACTCAACAATTGTACTGTTTTATTTCAGTCCTCGCCCACCTCTACCATTGTCATTGATCTGGACAGAGGAGGAAGCAGCTCTGATTATACAGTCTTTCTGGAGAGGCTACTGTGTAAGTTTCTTCTATAAATCAACACATATTTTTGGTTTGCCACAATGCAAATTTTGAAAATGGGGGTACCACTATTCAAATGGGCAACATGCATGTACTGTTGAAGATTTTGTCAATAGCTTTACTGTCTAGAGTACACGACACATCTGGCTATTTGGAGATGCAAAAAGAGTAGTCTTGTCATTTTACGTTTCAAATGCAGATGGCCGGTTAGAACATTTGGCTAGGATATATGCGACGTTATTACGGACGTCATTAAACAGTGTTACCAAAATCTGTAAACCACTAGTGGTTTACCAATTTTAATGCATGGCTTTATATCACTCCCAGACGAGATGATAAAAAGCTTATAACATTTTCAAATTTCTATACTCTCTTAAAAACAAGTGTAGATTGAAAATCCACTTTTTTCATCTACTGGATGATAATTGACACAGCTGAATTGACTGCAATCCAGAAATTTAAACAATGTAAACATTCCAATAAGGGCTCAATGTGCATTTATATTGGCATGTATGCTTTATCGGTCAAATATGGTAATTTTTCTGTCACCCTGTACATAATAACAAATTTCCAGCCTCTTTGCCTTTATCAGGAAACAAACATGTAATTATAAATAAACACACATATGCAGTTACATCTTTACAAATGCAGTGGCTTATTTTGTGCTGGGTCATTTCGTTTCAATTAAGTTAATCGTTTGAGAACTGGAAAAATGGTTACATCTACATGTAAATGGACATTTGGCAAACAGTGAAGACCCAGATGAAATGTCACATTATGCGGCATTTCATCAAGGTCTGCACTGTTTGCTAAGACAAAATCAATCTTCAGAGAAAGAATTAATACAATATCTTTTTAAAAAAATTGTTACCTATTTTGACCCCTCAATATATACAATGGACCATCCTGACTTTATTGTATGTAGCTTTATGGAAAATTGAATTGGTCTGAAAAGTGTTAATTCAACACTTTACCTCATTGAGACGCCTTTTTAACACATTTGCAAACAGAGCAGACGCAGATCAGGCAGCTCTTGTAAGAGCTGCCTGATCAGGGTCTACTCTGTTTGCTTATGGAAATATGATATATCTCATCCTACACTAGTAAACCTGGCAAGTAATTTCTTTGTCATATGTACAAATGTGAAAGTTTATTTATATAATTATTCATAGTGGGTGGAGCTTAGCATGAATATTCATGAAGGAAAGGGTTATCTTCCATTCCCAGGTGAGGAAAGAGCCTGAAATCCAGGAGCTGAGACAGTGGCAGAGAGAATGGAGAGAAGAAAGCCGTGGTATACAACACAAAGTCACTGATTTCTGGGAGAAAAAGATGCCAGGGGGAGGGGAACCAACACCAGGCAACTCTGAGCTTAACTTAAATAATGACAGTAAAGATACCGAAGTTACCTCCCCTCCACCATCTCCAGAGTTAGCGGACAAATAAATGACATTGAACTTGCAAATTTAAAACTTAAAAGCTGTGATATTACTGTGAATTATACAGTGAAAGATTTTCGATGATTTTACGAGTCATTATTTGTTTGTCTGAAAGCTGTTATGTTTTATGAAGTTTTACGGGTCAGTTTAACTAAATGAAGTGGGGAAACCAATAATGTGGTATGTGCGACCAGCAAAGCCTCAGATCAGCCTGCGCATACACGCAGTCTGATCAGAGCCTTTGCTAATCTCTTGAGTATTCTATGATTGTTAAGCTACTGACTGAACACCATTTGGAGTTTCTAAGCTTAAAAAGAGGCTGCACAGGCTCATCTGAGCCTACAAATGTCAAAATGCCACATTGTTGGAAATCACATGCACTGGCTCATTTCTTATTCTTATCATTATTCTTCTTCCTCTTATTCTTCCATTTTTATACCCCGCCACTAAAGTGTGGGGGGGTATTATGTTATACCTTTGGGTGTCTGTCCGTCCGTCCGTGCTCACCATTTCCGATCGATAACTTGAGTATTTATTCACGGTATTTTTTCAAATTTTGCATACATATTGTTATCGGCGATGAGTGGTATGGGATTGTTAATGGGCAAAATTTGTCCATTTTTAACAGTTACTGCCCTTTTTCGTATTGGAAAAATGGTTTCTGGCCTGTTATTCCTTTACTGTTCATGATATCTTAATGAAACTTCACAGATATGTTGCACATCAAAGGTTACATATTGTGACTAAGGACCGTCACTCTGACCTTCCCAGTTTGTGAGTTATCCGCCCTTGATAGGTCTGAAAAAAGGTTTTTGACCTATTGTTCCTTTACTATATGGAATATCTGAATATAACTTCACAGATATGTTTCACATCAAAGGTAACATATTGTGACTAAGAACTGTCACTCTTACCTTTCCCGTTTGTGAGTTATCCGCCCTTGATTGAATTAAAAAATGTTTTTTACCCGTAGTTCCTTTACTATGTGGAATATTTAAATGAAACTTTACAGATATGTTTCACATCAAAGGTTACATACTGTGACAAAGAACCATCACTCTTTCCTTTCCAGTTCATGAGTTATCTGCCCTTGATTGATCTGAAAAATGGTTTTTGACCTGTAGTTCATTTACTATATAGAATATCTGAATGAAACTTCACAGATATGTTGATCATCAAAGGTTACATATTGTGACTAAGGATCGTCAATCTTACCTTTCCAGATTGTGAGTTATCCACCCTTGATTGATCTGAGAATTGGTTTTTGGCCTGTAGTTTCTTTTACTATATGTAATATCTGAATGAAACTTCAAAGATATGTTGAACATCAAAGGTTACATATTTTTAGACACATAGCTCTTAGCCACCTAAATGGCCATTCTATGGTCCGTCCCTCTGTACGTCCGTCCGTCAGCCCATTGTTTTCACTCTCTGCTGGGAGCATTTTTTAATCAATTTTCTTCAAACTTGCTATGAGAGTTGATATTGGAAAGGAGTGTCCTGGGATTGCAGATGGGTAAATTTTGGCAAATAAGTACAGAGTTACAGACCTTGATTGACGTTAGAAATTGGTTTTCACTCTCTATCTTTGGCATTCCTTTACCGATTTTCTTCAAACTTGGCATGAGAGTCGATATTGTGAAGGAGTGTTCTGGGATTGCAGATATGTAAATTTTGACAAATAAGTACTGAGTTATAGCCCTTGATTGACCTTAGAAATTTGTTTTCACTCTCTACCTTTGGCATTTTTTTTACCGATTTTGTTCAAACTTGGTATAAGAGTTGATATTGAAAAGTAGTGTCGTGGTATTGCAGATGGATACATTTCGACAAATCAGTACAGAGTTGTGGCCTTGATTGATGTTATAAATTGGTTTTTCACTCTCTATCTTTGGCATTTCTTTACCGATTTTCTTCAAACTTTGCATGAAAAGGTCTAGTTTTTAAAATGATTTTCTTTGCATTGAAAATATCTCGTGGCGGGGTATGTTGCATGCCTGCAGCGCTTTTATTTCTTTTTTATATACCCCCATTTTGAAAAAAATGATTGTCCCCTGAGTTATGCCCCTTTGAAGATTGTAAAAAAAAACTTGTACACACCAAAACTCAGTGATAACTGTTGTATAGATCTTCACGAAACTTTAAAGGAATGTGTATCCTTTCAAGATTCAGTGTGGAATACAATTATGGTTGCTTTCCATTTTTTTGTTTCAGAGCTATGACCTTTTGATTGTTTTTAACTTAGCTGAGCCTTTTGCTCAAAGTGAGCTATTTTGATCACCGGTTGTCCGTCCTCCTTTGTCGTCAACAATTGCTTCAAAGAACATCTCCTGAACTACTGACTGGATTTTTACGAACCTTGACAGGAATGATCCTTATATGGCCCTCTTTAATAACTATACATATGTTTTTGGTCTGTTGCATATCTAGGTCACACAGGCTAAAAATAGATTTTTGAGATGAAAACTTTAAAAATCTTTTTGTCTGAAACCACAAGGCCTAGAGCCTTGACATTTGGTATGTAGCATCACCTAAATAACCTCTACCAAGTTTGTTAAAATTATTCTCCTGGGGCCAAAAATGGCCCCCTCCCGGTGGTCACATGTTTAACATAGGCTCATATAGGGAAAAACATGAAATAAGCTTCTTGTCTATAACCATAAGGCCTAGAGTCTTGATATTTGGTATGTAGCATCACCTAGCAGACCTCTACCATGTTTGTTCAAATTATGCTCCTTGGGCCATATTCCCTAGGGCCAAAAAATGGCCCACCCCGGGGGTCACATGTCACACATAGGCTTATATGGGAAAAACATGGAAAAATCTTGTCTGAAACCATAAGGCCTAGAGCTTTGATATTGGTATGTAGCAGTGGACTGCTACCAAGTTTGTTCAAATATTGCCAATGGCGCCAAAAATGGCCCCACCCGGGGGTCACATGTTTTACATAGGCTTATATACAGTGCAGGTGAAGTTAAAAACCCATTTTTCGCGCATCTACCTGTAACAGGCAATTTTGCAATTTCGCTGAGAAATAGCGTGAAAAGACATAACAGCGGGATTATTCTCAGAGGAGTTTCTCAGAGTTTCTCCACGATTTCAAGCTTGCCTGTTCACCTGGGCGTGGATGCTGACACCTTATGCATGGCGTTTCTTGGAGAAATTAAAGCTGCAGCGGCTTAAGATAATAATTTAGATCGTTCATATATGATAAGTATTGAATTTTAATTAAAAAAACAAAAAACAAAAAAACCTTTTATTATTCAAAACTGACATTGTCTTTGACTTTTTTTCCTCAAATGAATTGATTGTAAAGACCCAGACGAAATGCATGTGTGGCATTTCATCAGCGTCTGCACAATCTACTAAGGCAATATATATCTTCATAGAAATATATATAATGTTTTTTTGAAAATTATAACCATTAACATGCTTTTAGAATGTACTTTTAAAATTGTAATGAAATTTAAAATTACTACCTAACATCCCTTAAATTCAAAATGGATTCGTCCAAGAGATAAGGGTGGGAAATAACATAAGGCATAAATGTTTTTTTTATCTCGTGTCGCTTTTCAACTAAAAATTGTTGAATTTCGACTTTAAATGTCATAGTTGATGTTACGTCATATTGACCAAATGTCGCATTAGGCCAAACGTCATTTTGAGGAAATAGTTTTTCGACCAAATGTCATGGATCCAAACTGATGGACAAACGGACAGACAGATGAAGAATCTTTCTGCTCAAATCTGAAATTTCAAACATCTCTTTTTGCTTGGCACCTCTCATAAAGTGCATGCTAATTGTCATTACCAGATCAAGGGCCATTTAAATTTATTAAACTTATGTTTTCCAATTATAATAGAAGGTTTGACCCAAAGTGTAAAATAATTTTCTTCAGATGTAAATGGCTTTTGATCCTCAAATTAAGTTGTTTGTCACAACATGAACACAAGAAATAATATTGTTAGTGAAAACTCACTGAAGGTGTGATTTACCTTGAAGGAGCAGTCGGATCAGGGTTAACCTTGTTCTAATAGATTCTAACCCAATTCTTAAGAAGTGGGCTTTTGTTCACCCTGCCAAATTTAGCAGTGGGCTTTAGTTCAGTGGGCTTTTGTCCTAGTGGGATTTGTCCCAGTGGGATTTTGTCTGTTCCCTGATGTACATTAAGCCAGGCCTGATCTGAAATCAAAACTGTTTTCGGATGGTGTTCCTGAGGAAATATTTTGAAAAGGTTGATTGTTTTCTTTTGCAAATGTTTGGACCCAGATCACGCCCGACATAATGTGGGGTCTGGTGTGGATGCAATCTGTTTGACACTCTGATAGTACATTGTATTCCTGAAGCAATATCAAACACGTTGCTTGTTTTCTTTTGCAAACAATTTAGACCTAGATCAGACCCAGCATAAAGTCTGGCCTTATCTAGATCCATACTGTTCGACAAAAGCAGCAGATAGGAAAAAGCATGATAAATTTCTTGGTAGGCAAAAATTAAATATTTTATAGTCTAAATCCCACACACATAGCATTAGTACCTACTGTGTCCAATAACGTCAACGCCATTTTGACGATTCAAGTTATATCTCTTGCTGCTAAGGTAAGAAAAATTTGGCGACTTATACACCATTTCATGTTTATGTAGTGCATTGAAGACAGCTCTATAACCCATTTGGATCATTCTAAGACGAGGATAATATTTGTTCAAATTCTGTTCAGTACCATCCCCCATTGTTTCCACATTTGTATCAGAATTATGGCCCTTGACTGTCAGAAATTCGTTCAGAAAATTTGCTGGTGTTGTTAGTCGGAAGACATCACATTGATCTGACATTTGGCATTTTACTTAATCATGATAAATTGAAAATGCGGAGTTCCATCATTATCATGGTTCGCATTGTTGCTAAAAATAGAAATTTCCCTTACTGGCAACCCCCTAACATACAAAATGGACTCTTCTTTACTTACTGTTTCCGATAATCCAGGTTAAACCAAAAGAGATACATACTGTGGACGGAGGAGGAGGGTGGCTGGAAAATCATGCGTTCTATAAGTTTCAAGTCACAAGTTATATAGGTTTCCATAGGTATTGGAACCGACCCCATCTTGAACCTTGAAATATACCAATGGACCCCCTCTGTCAAGAAGGTGAAAAAAAGAAGATAATTCTTGGATTCCTGCATGAGTGTGATCTGGGTCTTGCTGTTTGTCATTTCGTTGTCCAATATGCTAGATGCTAGGCTTTAATAGTCAACAAAGTTATCTTCTTATCTGGAAATTATTTACTTATTAATCCATTAATCCGTAATTATCATTTTTAGCTCACCAGAGGCGAAGGCTCAGGGTGAGCTCATAGGATGGGACTGGAGTGGGCGTCCGTCCGTCCCTCCGTCCCTCTGTCCACACTTTCAAACATGAATATCTCTGGGATCAGCTGGCTGATCGTAATCAAATTTCATTAGAAGCATCATTTGGGTGGGGGATTGACTGCATTAGGTTTTGGACCAGATCGGATTAGAACTTTGGTTTCCATGGCAACAGATAGCTCCCATAGGGTTATAATGGGGAAACCTTTTGACTTCATTTTTGATTGGTTCTTCTTTATTCTTGAAGGTAACAAGGAAACCCATAAAATCTCATATGGGTTCGAAATTAGGCAGTATCCGACGAAGGACTTATGAGTTAGCTGCCGTTGAGCGTTTGGAAAAAATCCCCATAGACTTATAATGGGAGAAACGTTGTGACCACTCTAGTACCTTCATTTTCCAATGGGTCTTCTTCATTCTTGCAGGTAACAAGGTCAGCCATAAAAGCTTGGATGGGTTTGAATTTTGGCAAGATTCCATCACTGACTTAGGAGTAAGCAGCCCTTGAGTGTGTGAAAAATCAATGAATAATGTTGTGACCACTCTATCGCCTTCATTTTTGATTGGATCTTCTTCATTCTTGCAGGCAACAAGGACACCTATAAACTCTCAGATGGGTTCCAAATTGAACGATCAGGGACTTATGAGTTACCTGCCCTTGAGCGTCTGAAAAATCCTAATAGACTTATAATGGGAGAAATGTTGCAACCTCTCTAGTGCTTTCAATTTTGAATGGATCTTCTTCATTTTTGCAGGTAAGATGGACAACTATAAAAGCTTGGATAAGTTTAAATTCCGTTAAGATCCTATCGCTTATTATTGAGTTAGCTATCCTTGAGAATCTTGAAATTGATTGATAATGTTGTGACCCCTTTAACGCCTTCATTTTTGATTGGATCTTCTTCATTCTTGCAGGTAACAAGGACAACCATTAAATCGCAGATGGAGTTTGAAAATCGGGCAGATCAGACCTTGGACTGTGGAGTTAGCTGCCCTTGAGCATCTGGAAAAATCCCCATAGACTTATAATGGGAGATCTGTTGTGACCACTCTAGTGCTTTCATTTTTGAATTGATCTTCTTCATTCTTGCAGATAAGAAGGCTATAAAAGTTTGAATGAGTTTGTATTTCTTCAAGATTCCATCACCTATTATGGAGTTAGCTGCCCTTGAGCATCTTAAAATTGATTGATAATGTTGTGACCACTCTAGCGCCTATATTTTTGATTGGATCTTCTTCATTGTTGCAGGTAACAGGATCAACTATAAAAGCTTAAATGGGTTCGAAATTCAGCCAGATCAGACCTTGGACTGTGGAGTTAGCTGCCCTTGAACGTCTCAAAAATCCCCATAGACTTATTATGGGAGAAATGTTGTGACCACTCTAGTGTTTTCATTTTTGAATAGATCATATTCATTCTTGCAGATAAGAAGGAAAACTATAAAAGCTAGGATGCGTTTGAATTCTGTCAAGATCCCATCACCTATTATGGAGTTAGGTACCCTTGAGCATCTTAAAAATTGATTGATAATGTTGTGACCACTCTAGCGCCTTCATTTTTTATTGGATCTTCTTCATTCTTGCAGGTAACAAGAACAACCATAAAAGCTTGGATGAGTTTAATGTAAAGTAGAACCAACGTTAGACTGTGGAGTTAACTTCCCTTGAGCATCATAAAAAATCCCCATATACTTACAATGTGAGATCTATTATGACCACTCTAGCACCTTCATTTTTGAATCTTGCAGGTAACAAGGACTTCTATAAAAGTTTGAATGAGTTTGATTTTATGCCACACCCATCCACCAGCTACAGAGTTAGCTACCCTTGAGCGTAAAAATATAACTGTATAATGTTGTGCCTCTCTTGCGCCTCCATTTTTCATTTGATTTTCTTCATCCTTGTAGATTACCAGGACATACATAAAAGTATGAATGAGTTTGAATTTCGGTCAGATCTCATCACTGACTACGGAGTTAGCTGCCCTTGGGCATCTGAAAACTACACTTTCACCAGCTTTCCTCTGCAATTTTTCAGATATTTTTAATACTTGCAGATAACTAGAACTGGCATAATATCTAATATTTTTTAATTAATTCCTGGTATTTGTTTCAAGTTCAGAGTTATCTGCCAGTGTTCAATCTAGAGGGCGCCATGGGGCCATTGACCCCCTTTTGGATCAAATGACCCCTTGTTAAAGCTAGACTGGGCCATCTTTACCATTATGTGAATGGGGAAATATTGGACAGTGTTTTATTTTCATCTGAAATTGAATGAAAATGGTCCCATTTAAAATTTCCTAGATTGAACACTGTCTGCCTTTGAGCATCATAAATTATGGTGCCTCCAACTTTATGCTGGCTCTCAGGTGAGCGATCGTTGCCCATTGGGCTACTTGTTTAATTTTCCACCAATTAGCATTTTTCCAGTCATATTTGACGATAACTTAAGTAATACATGTATAAAGTGCAGTTTTTTTATGCCCCCACCATTTAAAGGGGGGCAAATAGTATCACCCTTAGCTTTTCTTACGTCCCGTACGTACGAAAAATGGTTTCCGGGCTATATCTTTTGAATACATTGGTGTATTGGACTCGTATTTCATACACATGTATATAATCATAAAATACAGGTCAAGTTTTATATCAGATAAAATCCACCAACTATTATGAGAGTGATGGCCCTTGATCTCGGTATTAAAATTGGTTTCCGGGCGATATCTTTTGAATACATTGATATATTGGATTCATATTTCATACACAGGTATATAACCATTAAATACAGGTAAAGTTCGATTATGGATAAAATCCACTGATTATTAGCAGAGTTATGGCCCTTGATCTCGGTAAGAAAAATGGTTTCCGGACAATATTTTTTGAAAAACATATATATATATATATATATCGGATTCCTATTTCATACACAGGTATATAATCATAAAATACAGGTCAAGTTCGATTAAGGATAAAATCGACCTATTATTTTCAGAGTTATGGCTCTTGATCTCGGTAAGAAAAATGGTTTCCGGTTTATATCTTTTAAATACATTGCATTATTAGATTAATATTTCATACATAGGTATATAATCATTAAACACAGGGCAAGTTCGATTAAGGATACAATCCACTGATTATTATCAGAGTTATGGCCCTTGACCTTAGAATTTTGTTTCCGCTCAGTTTTCCGTTTTAAGGGTTGTTGGGTGGTGTTTTTCATTTTAGTTCAAATTTTAAGAGCAGCAGAGGGGGCCCGAAGGGCTCCTGATAGATCTGGGCCGCAGGCCCCTGTGACAATGCTATCTAGGCGGTGATCTTTGGTGTAGCCATCTTTGCTGTGGCACAATGGAGGATTGTTTTGCTTTAATCCATCATTGACAAAGCTGATGCTGTAGTGGCAAACTGCTCACACTAAGACAGGTAACTTGAAAAAGTTCTGATGTTAATCCTAAACTAATGCAGAGCCAGAGGGGAGATCAGGACCACAGGCCCCTGTGACAAAGCTATCTAGGCGGTGGACTTTGGTGTAGCTATCTTTGTGGTGGCACAATGAAGGATTTTTTAAGCATAATACGTCATTGACAAAGCTAGTGTTGTTGTGGCGAACTGCTCAAGCTAAGACAGGTAATTTGAAAAATTACTGATGTGAATCCTACGCTAGCGTGGAGCCAGAGGGGGCCCCAAAGGGTCCCTGATAGATCAGGGCTGTAGACCCTTGTGATTAAGCTATCTAGGCTGTGGCCCTTTGGCGTAACCATCTTTGTAAGGGCACAGTGGAGCATTTCTTTAGCTTTAATCCATTGTTGACAAAGCTGGTGTTGTAGTGACAAACTGATCAGGCTAAGAAAGGTAACTTGAAAAAGTACTGATGCTAATCCTACACTAGTGCGAAGACAGAGGGGACCCTGATAGATCAGGGCCACAGGCCCCTTTGACAAAGCTGTCTAGGTGGCAGCACTTTGGCGTAGCCTTCTTTGCAATTTCTTTAGCTTTAATCCGTTATTGACAAAGCTGGTGTTGTAGTGGCAAACTGCTCGGGCTAAGACCACAGGAAACTTGAAATGTACTGTTTTAAATCCTACACTAGTGTGGAGCCAGGCCCCTGGTAAATATGGGCCACAGGCCCCTCTGGCAAAGCTATATAGGTGGTGACCCTTTGGTGTAGCAATCTTTGCGGTGCACAATGGCATTAACCAAAACTGTACAAACTGACAAGGTTCCAGATCCAGAGTCATTCGGGCTAGGTTTTGCCCATCTTTTTAAAAAAAAATTATGCTACCATACACACGCCACCAGTGTGAAAAGGCTCCCAAAGGGGAGTCATTAACCATATTCGGACCAACTGACAAGGTTCCTGATTGAGAGTCATTAGGGTTAGGTTCTGCCAGTCTTTTTTTCTCTAAATTTCCAAACTGTAGAAATTCAGACCTAAGCCCTTTAGAAATTCACCGCAATCTACCGTAAAAATTACTAAGAGTGTGTTTGTGAAATTCGCTGTCCGATTTTCTCAGACGTAAGCTCTAGATGAAATTCAACGCAATCAACTGTTGAAATAACTAAGAGTGTGTTGTAAAAATTCACCACCATTCACCGTCAAAATTACTAAGAGTGAGTTGAAGAAATTCACCATCAAAATTTCTAAGATTGTTTTGTAGAAATTTACCACAACTCACCATCGAATTTGTCAGACGTAAGCCCTTCATGAAATTCACATCAATCTACAGTCAAAATTACTAAGAGTGTGTTGTAGAAATTCCCTGCAATTCACCGTCCAATTTTTTCAGACTTAAGCCCTTGATGAAATTCACCGCAGTCTATAGTCGAAATTACTAAGAGTGTGTTGCAGAAAGCCACCGCAATTCACCGTCAAAATTACTCAGAGTGTGTTGTAGAAATTGACTGCAATTCACCTTCGGATTTTCTCATACCTAAACCTTTAATGAATTCACCGCAATCTACTGTCAAAATTACTTAGTGTGTCTATAGATATGCCGTAATATATCGTCCAGTTTTCCCAGACCTAAGCCCTTGATGAAATTCACTGCAATCTACCATCAAAATTACTAAAAGTGTGTTTTTCTCAGACCTAAACCCTTGATGAAATTCACCGCAATCTACCGTTGAGATTACTAAGAGTGTGTCTGTAGATATGCTGTCTACTGTGAATATACTAAAATGAGCCTTTATATATTTTATTTTCGTGATCTTTTACATGAAGGATGAGCCATTCTCAATATCTGAGTTATGCCCCTTTGATTATTGTAAAAAAATCTTGTACACACCATAACATAGCAATCCTTATATATATATATTCATGAAGCTTTATAAAAATGTAGTTGATGACATGTCAGGTACAATTATGGTTGCTTTCAGGCACTTTGATTGTTTTTGCTTATTTGTGTAATTTTCATTCTTGTACACCCCATGACTCGGTAACCGTTTTGGATATCTTAATGAAATGTTATAGGAGTGTGTATTAGGTCAAAACTATGTGTCACTCTAAAGTATCTACATCTGAATTAAGGGTGATGCTGGCGCCGTTAAACCAGTTTAAGCCCTCCAGTAAAACATTTTACTGAACGTTCCTAGGCGGACTTCTTTTGTGGATCTTTTATGTTTTTGTTCTGTCTTGTGTTTGCTATGTCTTTGTGCGCGTCTGTTTATATGTGCTTTGTGGTCACCTGCTGGGAAAGGGCTGACCTCTTGGCTATCGTTTGTGGTGTCTTACTGTGAGTTTGTAACTTTCCCACTGGTATCCTGGGTCAGGTGTGGTACTTGATTGTATCCATTCCTGATCTTTGCACCCTTACTTACTTTGCTCTCCCTTTCTTAATATCTGAGTTATACCCTTTTGATTATTGTAAAAAAACTTGTATGCACCATTACTCAGTAACCGTATGGGATATCTTCTTGAAACTTTACCGGAATGTATATTGGTTACAGTTGCTTTCTGTTTCTGAGTTATGGCCCATTGATTGTTTTTTTTACTTATTTTGTGTAATTTTCATTCTTGTACACACTATAACCCAATAACCGTTAGGGATATCTTCATGAAATTTTATAAGAATGTGTATTAGGTAAAGACGATGTTCCATGCGCAGACCTATTGTTCCAAGCTATGGCCTTATGGTCATTTTCCCCCCAAAAATTCTTGTATGCCCCATAACTCTGTAACCGTATGGGATATCTCATTGAAACTTTATAGGAATGCATATCGAGTCAAGATCATGTGTCTGATTACAGCTGCGTTCTGTTTCTGAGCTATGGCCCTTTGATTTCTGTTTTTATGCTTATTTTGTATAATTTACATACTTTTACACGCCATAACTCATTCAGAATTTAGTCAGAACGATGTGTAGGGCGCAAGAATGAGTTTTCATGTAAAAAAGTGATGCCCCACTGTCTTAGCAAACGGGCATATATATTTGGCCGATGGCGGAGCTCTTGTTCTTTCTGCCTAAATTTTGTCCTGACAATTTTTTAGTGACCACTGGCCAGATAATGTTTTGAAATTTGGGGATATAGTAGATATGGATGTGAAATTGTGCAAGACGGTTTCAAAGTTCAAAATGTTGGACTGTAAAGTTGGCCCATGGACTTGCCCAAAACCACCCAGTAGTCTGTAAGGTGAAATGAAATAAAGGGGCCATTTAAGGAGTTGGTTGTACCAAGGTTCCTATATATAATTTCAAAGCTGAAAGCGTGCTGAATACGATGCAAAATGTTGTCAAGCTGTAAAACTGTGCAGTATTTTGTGAACATGCAAATAGAGAGGTATGGTAAGCAAAAACGCTTTTCACATTATGTGTACACCAACTCTAGGTAAGCTCAAATGTTTTCCTTTAAAAGTTGATAAATACAATTACGAGGGTTAAAGTTTGACAAAATGTAGTAATATAATATTATCATACGTGAGCTTGATAACAGCATTTATTGTTTTATTTAAAAAAAATCCATTTTTCATTGGCGGGTGGGGGATTGACATCCACAGACATTATTATTTCCCCATACCAACCTGAAGAGATATATTGTTATTGGTGATGATCCCATCGCTGTCTTCTGTGCGTTATCTTCTGAACCTGGTGATGGATTTTGACCAAACTTGCATAGATGCATTGTTGGGAGGGGGCTGAGTTGATTAGATTTGGTGACCTTGGTCTTATTTCCAAGGTCACAGCAGAACTTTGAAATGTTAAGAATATAGTTTGTGTGTTTTCTGAACTAGTGGATGGATTTTGATTAAACTTGCTTAGATACATTGTTGGGAGGAGCGAATGAGTAGATCAAATTTTGGTGACCTTAACCTTCACAACGGCTGTTTTACATGTCCAAAATAGGGTTTCGTGTGTATCTTCTGAACCAGTGGATTGATTTTAACCAAACTTGCCTAGATACATTATTGGGAGTAGGGGAAGAGTTGATTTGATTTTGGTGACCTTGGCCTAATTTTCAAGGTCACACCAGCACTTTGAAATGTCCAAAAATAGGGTTTCCATGTGCTATATTATGAACTAGAAGATGGCTTTTGACTAAACTAGCATAGATAGATTGTTAGAAGGGTGGAAAGAGACGATTAGATTTAGTTTCCTTGACATAATTTTCGAGGTCACCATCCTATATAGACTATAAATCGGCCATTTCCACACACTATCTTCCTGACTGGTTGTTCAGTTTTAAATAAACTTGCATAGATATATTGTTAGGAGAGATTTAAGATTTGAGTAGATTTTGGTGAACTTGACCTTATTTTTAAGGTCACATCAGCATTTTGAAATGTCAAATTTTGACCAAAATAGGTTTTTTGTATGATATCCTTGGAATTGACCAATGGATTCTAGCTAAACTATATCATTGTGGCAAAATGAAGAGTTGATATGATTTTGTAGACATCGACCTAATTTTTAAGGTCCCCTCATTTTCAAGGTCACCATCCTAAGAAAAAAACCCCTGTAAAATCAGCCTTTTCTGAGCTCTGTCTTCTGATAGAACCAATGGGGTTTTCTCCACCAAACTTGCAAAGATACATTGTTTGGAGACAGAAAAGAGTTAATTAGATTTTGATTACCTTGACCTTATATTCAAGGTTATCACAGCACAGTTTGACCAAAATTGTCTTTGTGCATGCTCTTCTTTGAAATAATTGATGGATTTCAGCCTGTTTCTTTGTGACACAATAAAGAGCAGTAAGCATGCTTGCCGACTCAAGTTGCGGTAGGGGGATATAGTTTTCCTCTGAAAACACTGCTTTAATTCATAAAAAATTCAAGAATTTTGAGAAAAATAAAATTATGTGCCAAAATCTATGTACATAACTGATCCAACGAAATCCACTTTGCATTAAAAGCTTACAAAGAGACACAAAGAGGGTAAAGCTATCGCGGATAAACCAATTGCCTCCATTTAGTTAAGGACGATTATGAAATAACCAAGTGCATTTTTCCTCTTTTTGTTCTAAAACAAAGCGTACACACCCATGTTTTGAAATATTATGTTTGACACTCATTCCGTATGTCAGAAACATGACTTTAAATGGATAAAAGTATACCAGGAGCAAAATTAAACCCCATCGTACTTTGCCGTTGCTATGTAATTGTCCGATTACACTATTACTATACATTGATTTACAAAGATCCTGCTTCAATATATGGTATTAAACAGTCCTGCGAGTCATATAAAGCAATCAATGAAAGTGCGAGTCATATAAAGCAATCTTTCAAAACAAAGGAAATGTTTCATCCTCCATATCTGAATTCATAGCATTGTAACATCTTGCTCAATACAATTTCTGTTATACAATACAACTAAACAATATGGGCCGCGACATGTGATTTCCAACAATGTGGTATTTTGACATGTGTAGACTCGGACGAGCCTCAGCAGCCTCCTTTTAAGCTTAGAAACTCCAAATGATGTTCAGTCATAAGCTTAATACTCAAAGTATACGCAAGCGACTAGCAAAGACTCTGATCAGACTGCGCGTATGCGCAGGCTGATCTGAGGCTTTGCTGGTAGCACATACCACATGTTGGAAATCTCATGATGCGGCTCAATTATATCTATTCAGCATTAAACATCTACAACAGTGTTTATAGCCTACAAAACAAATACATCGTACAAGTGAGGAGTTCATCGTACATTCAAGTTAAACTATAATACAAGTATAATCTTTGTTTACAGAGGAGCAGAAGATCAAAGATTTTGTATTTCAAATTGATAATCTGTTATGGATTTAGAACAGATTTTCTCAATTTTTGAGCAGAGAATATAAATTTTGCAATGCTCAATGTTACCTGTTTTGAATTTGACGGCATAAGTTGGTCAAATTTGTTCGAATTCGGCCAGTGACAAAAATAAGGTTTGAATGTTATTGTGTTACCTTTTTGCTTATATTTAAATTTAAGGTTCAATAGATAATATTTTGATAGATTATGCCAGATAACGCATGTTAATTACATTACTGTAAGTCGAATAAAGAATATACATTTAACAGACCTTATGTTATTGAACTATTGAAACAACTTAGCATTGTAATATTTTGTTTAATACATGTTCTGACGTATGCGATGCGTTACCTGATTTACTGTACAACTATTAAGGTTAACTTGATAATTGTTTGATAGATTATCTCAAATAACGGATATCAATTAATCCAATTTACAGACCTAAAAAGTCATTGGACTACATAGCGAACTTTGATAAGATATGTAACAAAACATTTGTATATAATAGCTGTTCAATTTAAAAAAAAAAATGATAAACCTAAACAATCACTGTGGCAGTAACTGAAAATGCAATGGATATTCAGAATTGTGTGACTAGCTGTTCAACTTCTCCGGTAACACAGCCATACACGAATCCCAGCACGCCAGACTTGTTAAAGTAAAACGGGTGCGATCAAAGCCAACGCCCTGCCATCAAAACCAAAATTGGATTACAAATACGAGGGGCGTTCAAATATGAATGCAACCAGCTTCCAATAACTTTTTTCACATATATGATATGACATAATGTTATATGTTTTTAGAAAAAAACTATTTCTTGCCTTTAAACTGAGACCAGACATAAAGAATCACACAATACATTCCTCGAGTTGCAAACATTTATATGAAGACCGCTCCTTTATGCTAAGGTTTTTCTGAAGCAAATTGCAACACAGATTAGCATTGTAATATCTTGTTTAATACATTACAAAGATCCTGCTTCAATATATGGTATTAAACAGACCTGCGAATCATATAAAGCAATCCACGAAAGTGGGAGTCATATAAAGCAATCTTTCAAAACAAAGGAAATGTTTCATCCTCCATATCTGAATTCATAGCATTGTAACATCTTGCTCAATACAATTTCTGTTATACAATACAACTAAACAATATGGGCCGCGACATGTGATTTCCAACAATGTGGTATTTTGTAATGTGTAGACTCGGACGAGCCTCAGCAGCCTCCTTTTAAGCTTAGAAACTCCAAATGATGTTCCGTCATTAGCTTAATACTCAAAGTATACGCAAGCGACTAGCAAAGACTCTGATCAGACTGCGCGTATGCGCAGGCTGATCTGAGGCTTTGCTGGTAGCACATACCACATGTTGGAAATCTCATGATGCGGCTCAATTATATCTATTCAGCAATAATTACAATTGTCATAACATTTATTGAGATCCGCTAATCTGATTGGTCAAGAACGGTCATCTGATCGCATTGACCTGTATTTCATTTTTCAATAAACCAGGTCCGTATTCATGAGGGGCGGGGCCATTCGCGACAGAACTACTTTTGTGATACTGTGCAATGCTTCTATGAAGAGAAATGGACAGCCTGCAACTACTGACACTTTACCTTGCACTTACACCTATATTTTCAGGTAGAAAAGCAAAGATTAACTTACATATGACGCCAAAAATACAGTAGTCCTACCGGTCAGCTGTCTGCTGCCATGCGCGGATCAAGGGATTTTCCTCCAGGGGGTTGGGGGGGGGGGGGTCCACGTCAATCTGACAAAAAAGTTCTGACAGCGTTGTTTGTTTGTTTTTGTTTTTTGCTTTTTTCTTAGTCCTCGGCTTATTTTACAGAAGTCAAATGGTCAATTTCAGAGAAAATATCATTTTTCAAGGTTCCGGAGGGGGTCCAAATTTTTCCGGGGGGGGGGGGGGTCCAAATTTTTCCAGGGGGGGGGGGTCCAATTGCTTTTTCCCTATAGAAACCCAAATACCTTGTGATTTTCCAGGGGGGGGGGGGGGTCCGGACCCCCTGCCCCCCCCCCCCCTCTGTATCCGCACTTGACTGCGATCTACTTAGTTTCCCAGTGCGCAAAATGATGTGATCGCCTCTTGCACCTGTGCTTGTTTTCCTGCAACTTCGTTGTATGTTTTCAGTAGAGCCCCGCAATAAAATCGTTTCTTGAACTTACTGCATGACTGTTGCCTGGTTTATCCAACATCTTTTGCAATTCGTCTTTGCTTTCTTCAATCACTCAATAAAGATAGCTCAATTTCTTTTTTGCTGGGGTCATTTCTTTTCCTTTCCAAGCCATTTTGACAGATGATGCTTTTCGTCACCAATGTAAATGAATGACGTCATATCCGATGACGTAACTATCGTACACATTCTAACACCCATATTAAGTTTTTTCGGTTGTCACCTAGAGTAAAACCGGGGTTCATCGGACACTTTTTCGAGATCGCTACTTTAAATTCGGATATCACCGGTTGTCGTCGCATTGGGTGACCGCAATGGACATCGGATTGAAGTGTATTCAATACGCGGTCAAAGGGAGGCAAATCTAGCGTGTTTAAGCTCATGTAGATAGAGTAATAAGCCTTCAAAGACCGCAGGGGTATTAAAGGGGTGGATCGGACAGCCATCGGGGTTCATCGGACAGGCCTTGGGGTTCATCGGACAGGTCATATTAAGGGAGAAACGTCACATACAGATGATACAAAACATCATACTGTTGTAGTAAATACTCAATACAACATTTTAAACTGTCAGGTGATCTGTCGATCCAATATTCCAAACAATAATTTTCTCCATATGGATCCAGTTTTGACCCAACGCAACCTCTCCTAATCGGCTGAAATGACAGTTTCACACAACGCTGGATCAACACAAATACATTGATTTAAAGCTCATTTTATGCTGTGGCATGAGAACTAATCAACCCTGGTAAAGGTAGCTCATTAACACTCATTAATTTAGAGTGATAAGTGTCCTTTGAAGACCGCATAACTTAATTGAACCGTAATTAGAAGTCTGCAGCATGTCTGAATTCGAAAATGATTTGAATCGTTGATTGAAAGTTTCCCCTATATAGCGAGTGAATATGACCAGGAAATACCACAATGACACTGCAGACTGACGCACGACACCGCGAGGAAGAGCCACAGAACACTAACAGTCACAATTTAAAAGCAACAGGAAGATAATTAAAGTAAAGCAACTAGCTGTCTCTTCCTCATCAAGCCGATTGCAAAACTAGGAGGACACAAAGTCAAACAAGCATCAAACACAGAACCCCACAAACAATGGGGCAACAATAAACAATCCATCAACAACAACAGAACCACTTCCTTAGATCGGACAGCAGCCAAAGCTATCAGAGGGGGGGGGGGGGGGTAAATACAGTTTAATGGTAAAACCATATTCTTGCTTAAACAAATGCTGGTGTATGCAGACATTAGGCCTAAAGAACTGAATGTTAACCAGTTCAGCAGGATACAGGCCTACCTCGCTAGGTACATTGTGAGGATACTTATTTGGCTATGGCGAAAATAATTATTTTCTGTTTTAATTAAGATTCATAAATGTGTATCTTTGTCTTTCTACGCACATATAAATATAGTAATCATGCATGATGATGTGGCTTTATTCTTGAAAGGCAAACATGTAGATGGATGTTCGTTTTTTAAGCTGATGCTTCAGTACATGTGCGGATCCAGAGGGGGGTAGGGGGTCCGTACCCCCCTGGGAAACCACAAGTTCTATGGGTTTCTATACAAATTAGCATTTAGTTTAAACATATTTTTTTGCCAAATATATACAGCAACGGGGTTGGGTCACAAGTTATCACAACATTAGTTAGGACCCTTCCCCTACATAGCATTTCCCCCCTGGAAAAAGTTGGACCCCCCTGAAAATGTTGGACCCCCTCTGAAACCTTGGAAAATTATAGTTTTGTTTGAAATAAACCATTGTTAAACTGTAAAATAAGTTGAGGACTAAAAAAATGCTGTTTTCTGGCAGTCGGGCCTGGACTCCCCCCGCCCCCCCCCCCCCCGGCAAAAAATCCTTGATCCGCGCATGCAGTACGTCCCAGTCAATAATTTTTCACTCATATCGGGACGTTTTCCCGCCTTCATGAGTTGAACCAGTATCACAATGAGCCACTGTTGTGCTCCTAGAGAGAGAATCTAATGACGGATAGATAGATAGATAGATAGATAGATAGATAGATAGATAGATAGATAGATAGATAGGTAGGTAGGTAGGTAGGTAGGTAGGTAGGTAGGTAGGTAGGTAGGTAGATAGATCGATAGATAGATAGATAGATAGATAGATAACATTTTTTATCAAGACAAGTCGGCTAGTAACGTGACATTGTCGCAAGATGCCTTTGTAATTATTCAAAGACAACAAATATCAATACTTGTATATTAAAGGGCAGCATTAAAACATATATATATCCTTTAGTTTGGATAAAAAAGAGACAGATAGGGGGGCTTGTAATCTCGAGCTTGAGTTGCACTTTACTGTCCGATGAACCCCTCCGTAAAAAATCGACGGTGAAAACTTGAGGGGTTCATCGGACAGCTTTTTCGCCCTATTTATCTGAATAATTGACGGATATAAATGAATAAAACAAACACTTTTATCTTCATCTAATATTTCTTTCATGTAAAAAATAAATTTCAGTCACAAATTTAGTGTAAAAATCCCTTGGACAGGATGCTAAAGTAGACCGGTGACGAATCTCGATGTTTTTTTTCGGCGCCATTTTGTAAAAATCCCTTTAAAACAAGGCGTGTTTTTTCGGAGCTGGCTTTTATCCAATGAGAATACAGCGTTATGTCACGCGCTATGCAAATTTTTACTGCAGTATCAGACAGAAGATTGGTAGCCAAAACAAATGGATAACTTCTTTCTAAACAAGTGTCTGTCGGAAGAGCTGTAAAGCTGACGTAAAACGACCTGTCCGATGAACCCTGCCGTCCGATGAACCCCGGTTTTACTCTATATGAAAAAACGAGATTCTAGTCTCTAAAATGTAGTTGTTTATTTTCAATTGGAGAACGGCCGCCATTTTGATTTTTTGAACGTCGCGATCATAACGTCTACATACGCACGTCATATTCTAAATGCGCGAAACGAACTATCAGCTGGAAACGTATTTTTTAAGGAAAACATAATTGAAATACTCAATAAGACTGAATAAAGAAGAAGTTGTAATTATAAGAATTGAAAGTTATTTTTCTGCGTTTCACTGAGGTATGAAATGTCGTTTAAATTACATCTAATTTTAGCATGAAAACCTTCTATTCTATTCTATTCTTTCATACCTCAGTGAAACGCAGAAAAATAACTTTCAATTCTTAATTAAACATCTACAACAGTGTTTATAGCCTACAAAACAAATACATCGTACAAGTGAGAAGTTCATCGTACATTCAAGTTAAACTATAATACAAGTATAATCTTTGTTTACAGAGGAGCAGAAGATCAAAGATTTTGTATTTCAAATTGATAATCTGTTATGGATTTAGAACAGATTTTCTCAATTTTTGAGCAGAGAATATAAATTTTGCAATGCTCAGTGTTACCTGTTTTGAATTTGACAGCGTAAGTTGGTCAAATTTGTTCAAATTTGGCCAGTGACAAAAATAAGGTTTGAATGTTATTATGTTACCTTTTTGCTTATATTTAAATTTAAGGTTCAATAGATAATAAGTTGATAGATTATGCCAGATAAGGCATATTAATTACATTACTGTAAGTCGAATAAAGAATATACATTTAACAAACCTTATGTTATTAAACTATTGAAAAAACTTAGCATTGTAATATTTTGTTTAATACATTTTCTGACGTATGCGTTACCTGATTTACTCATGTACACAGATTAAGGTTAACTTGATAATTGTTTGATATATTATCTCAAATAATGGATATCAATTAATCCAATTTACAAACCTAAAAAGTCATTGCACTACATAAAAACTGTGATAACATATGTAACAAAACATTTGTATATAATAGCTCTTTAATTTAAAAGAAATTGATAAACCTAAACAATCACTGTGGCAGTAATTGAAAATGTAATGGATATTCAGAATTGTGTGACGATTGTTATCTGTTCAAATTTTCAGGTAATTATAACATAGCCATACACGAATCCCAGCACGCCAGGCTATTAAAAGTTAAACGGGTGCAATCAGAGCCAACGCCCTGCCATCAAAAACAAAATTGATTACAAATAAGAGGGGTGTTCAAATATGAATGCAACCAGCTTCCAATAACTTTTTTCACATATATGTTATGACAAAATGTTATATGTTTCTAGAAAGAACTATTTGTCGCCTTTAAACTGGGACCAGGCATAAAGAATCACACAATACATTCCTCGACTTGCAGACATTTATATGAAGGCCGCTCCTATATACTAAGGTTTTTCTTAAGCAAATTGCAACACAGATTTTGATACATGTGCGGATATAGTGTCATATATTTGTAAGTTTAAGGCACAATGGCACCAATTTTAGATGCAACTTTTAGTAACATTCTCGAGGTTGCTTGCAGGAAAAAGTTTGTATATATCTTTTTCAATCTTGAGTAAGCAGGTACGTTTGTGACGTCAATAATTTAAGAATAAACGCTCGCCATTTTGAGTAATCTGCTGATGACGTAATAATGAACACCGTTGCATGCGTTTTGCTGAAAAATACTCAATTTGCCATAAGGGAGTTTTCAAAATGCGGTTTCCTCTGTTTATAGTTATCACATTTTGTAGCAATTTTCAAGCATTTTTCTGTTTCATAATGGCGAGTTTACACCAATTAAAATATGTTCTATCTGCCTAGTCCTCGAGACCAGGTAAGTAATTCTATTCTAAATAATGCCTTTAATGGTCAAACTTAAAGTTTACGTTTAAATTTAGAATAAATCCGCAATGTTATGAAAAAGAAATTAAGTATAAGTTAAGTTCAGTAATCCATTCACTTAAGGCATTTCTGTGTTCGCGTTTAAAAAGTATCCACTATCCATTTATAACTTGTAGCAACAAGTCAGTGTGAGCGATCAACTTTACCAGCAAAAAATCATTACGCGTCTCGAGTGATCCGATGGTATGACTTCATCCACTCGACGTGATACAGTACGCCAGATAAAGTTACTATTATGATAATAAGTGTATTATATGCCTGTTTCTGACATTATTCTGATTTTATAACATGTTTTGATCTGAAATCTCGAATAATTGCGGGAACGTTTGCCATAACGTTACGTTTCTTGACATCAGGTCATCATGTTTTCCGTCTCTGGTTCCATGCTTGAAATTTACTTTATGTAACGTCACCGCAAAAACAGGTAACCGACGTTCGAATCGTTTTAAAGGATAGTGATACGGAATCAGAAAATCTCAGTTCGTTGATCCAGCTTTCTATATCAGATGGCCAGAAAACAGACAGTTTAAACGCAGTATCATTTATAGGTATATAATAAATGCACATTATTATAACAGTAACTTGATCTGGCGTACTGTATCACCTCGAGTGGATTAGCTCATATCATCAGATCGCACGAGATGCGAGGCGTCGAGGGTGATCTGATGAATGGGCCAATCCACGAGACGTGATAATGTACGCCAGATCAAGTTACTCTTATAATAATATGTTTATTGTATACCTTTTCCGACATTATTCTGATTTTGTAAATTGTTTTGGTCTTTAATCCAGAAAAAAGTGCGGGATCATTTGCCATAACGTTATAGACGGATGGCGGAGAATGGGTTTGCTCCCCCCTAGGGAATTTTGCAGACATATCCTATCTTGTAGAGAATTGAAAGCGGAGTCTTTTAAGAGATGTTTGCACTCTGTGCTCCGGGGCGTTAGTCTGTAAGAGCCTGTAACATACGTTACTTAATCAAACTAAGAAAAAGTAAATTGAAAGTTTGGGCTACAAATTAAAGACATTAAAATATTTATATTTCAAAATCATTCATATAGTCTGCATACTGGGTGTCTTAACTACGTATGACAGCCATTTGAACAAAATTGCGGCTTTCTAAGGTGTCATATGCGTTACATAAATCAGATAACCCATTAAAATTTGCAAGTGTGGCTAACATCATTTAAATTCACAATCTCTTTGTGTGTTTTGCAAAATGTTTTTAACCATTTCTGACTAGCTTATGCAATTGGCTAACAGAAAAATTAAAGTTTGTTTCCCTAGCTTAAATATTTTTTTCTGAAATAAGCAATTAAACAACCCTACCCCTACCCAGTTTTAAGGTGAAATGTTTGGTATTAAAACTAAAGTAAATATTTGCAGTTGATGAATGTGTTTCATTGTTTGGAATTTATTTGCTTATATGAAAAGACTCATAAATCTGCAAGTTTGTTGCAAAATTATTAATATCAGAGGCTGTAACATATGTTACCTGATGTAATAAATGGGCAAGCTCATTGTCTTTACGTAAGATATGCCTAAAATGTTTTAATCTCCTCGAGGCAATTTTGCAGACATATTCTTCCTTGTAGAACAACTCAAGCTGCATCGAACAAGGGATGTTTGCACTCTTTATGTTGGGGCGTTAGTCTGAAACAGCGTGTTACATGCGTTACTATATCAAATAAAGGAAATGTAGTTTGAAAGTTTGAGCTAAATTGTGAAAAAAACTCGCAGCTGTTGGATATCTTACATTGTTTAGGGATTTTAAACTGGCTCTTATGATAAAGACTTATAGATCTGCTAGTTGTCATCAAGTTTTAAAGATCAGAGAGCGTTACATATGTTAGCGTGATAAGTAAAATCATCAAACAGTATTTTGACATCAAGCTGAGTAAGGACCTGCTCCATCCTAATCCCCTTTGGAATTCTGCAGACAATTTACATCTTATGTAACCATTCATGGTGCATTTAATAAGAAATGTTTGCACTCTGTAAGTCGGGGCGTTAGCCTGTAACAGCTCGTTACATATGTTACTATATCAATTCGAGAATAAGAAATTTGAATGTTTGAGCTACCAAAAGAAGACATTAAAATTATCAAATAAATTGACATTCTTATAGTTTTTATACTGGATGTCTTTACTACATGTGGAAGCTGTTTAACATTAATACGGCTAACTGTGGTGTTATGTGCGTTACATGAACCTAATTATAATTTAAAAGCTATAATTGTGGCTATCGTCATGTAGTTAAACAACTACTTACTTGGTTTCAAACTGTTTTATTAGATTTTACAAACATATACTCAATTGATGAGTAGGAAAAACCAAGTTTGCTTTTCTATATTAAATATATTGTCTTATAGGAGCTAATACACAGCCCTACTCCCAGTTTTACAGAGAAGCGAATTTTGTTATTACTGTTTAAGTAAAACACATGCAAGCGATTACAGCGTGTGGATATTTTCCATTTTCTTAGTCTGTCTTGCTCATATATCTACAAGATGTCATTAAGTTAAAGATCAGGACACTTAATGTGTACTTATAAGTCTTTGGTGCCAAAACACTAGAAATTCTATTCATTTCTGATTATCAAGCCCATGGACTGGTGTTACAGATGTTATCAATGACCCTTTTGGACACATTTCCTAATACTGTGCTTATAATGCTAAATATAGAGCCACAAATAAAAAAGATAGTTTTACATTTTTACAAGAAAATACAATAAATGAAATGGTCCAAACTATTTCTCATCGATTTAACACTCATGTTAAATGTTTGTGGTTGTCTGCTTCTGTAGTAATCATTATTATCATACGCCTCCTTGCAACTAGTAGAATCATCACACAATATTTCAATCATTTACTGTTTTTCAATTTTACCACCAGTCCACTCAAAATTGATGAGCCATTATCAACTTTCCAATTTTGCCATTTATGGCTTGGAACATTCGAAAACAGATATGAATTCCTAATAGTTGGCTCTTTGAGTATGTGTTTCAAGTGATACTCTGCAAGTAGGAGAAAGACTAAAGCTTTACAAGGAGGAAAACTATGCCATTAAGAGCAATGAGTACCTGGACTGATGTACCCTGATATTTCTGTGATAAAGAATCATATCTTAGCTGGTTAACTTTTATAAATGTAGCCTTTCCATACATGCAACCCACATATTTTCATCTAATAATGTCTCTGCACTTATTATCTTTCCCCAAGCATTCACAAACTTATTTGAAGTCTTAGTACTTCTGAAGTGCTGAAACCGAGGTAACTCTTTCCCTTCTGATAAACGAACTAGATGTATCACAGCAGGTAAAGCAATGAAATGCAGGAAGAACAGAGCGCAAATTAGACCCTTTCAATTCAATGATTCACTAAGCTTCTAAGATAAGAGCGCTTATTAAGGGATGTAACATATATAACTCGTCATAATAAATGAGCAAGGGCATTGTCGTGACATCCTTTTTGATTACACAGTAAGAGGAAAGTGTTTTCAATTTCAGAGTTTTCAATGGATCATGAAATGAGGCACCTTATCAACTTGTTTACTCTGTATAAATCTTCCATAGAGCATAATATAGAACTACTGGTTATCCCATTCTACCTATAGTCCACTTTCCTTCTTTTGAATGCAACAGCTAATGATATGGCTGCAAAAACTGAGAAATCATAGGTTTTACATTATTTTAAGACATGCTTAAATGTACTGACATCAAAAAACAACCAACTGTAAACATAATTGATTCCAATGTCCAACTTCATATTCTTTCTCTTATACCAGATAACTTTCAAGGTGTAACAGAAATTGTTTCAGACAGTCTGCCAAAACCATCAAGAGTCAACATTGTAACTAAAGAAAACTTATATTTAGTTCTTTGGGCGCAGCAAAAAATTTTGATCTAAGACCTGAGGACTTAAGCACCAAAAGACTGGATAGGTTCCATGGCAAATGATGCAAAAAAGAAGCCTATCAAATTTCTGTTTGACCAATGTCAGAAATCTTAAAGTATTCTTAGAGGTACACGGTAAAGACATAGATTTTGCAAAATCAGAGCAAAGTTATCATTTGACTAGCACGGATGCAGAGGCAGCTGCAGTTAGATTTCTCTTGCCTCTTCACAGGAAGAGATATATACCAGAGTCATACTCCATTGTATGCATATATGTGAAATGGCATTAAACCCATATTTAAGGAGGTGTTTGATCCCATGACACTGACATGCTGTTTCTGACTTTGAAGAATGCTAAGGATTCAAGTTTGGCTGAGTCAAGTTGTTTGACGCTGGCCCTGGCCACACATACAAAGAAAATTAAGTCTTTTGATGGCTAAAGAGGAGGATCACACGAAATGCTTATAAGTGATGTTTGTCACAATTACCAATTTTAAAAAGTAATCTTAATTAATGTAACACATATAACACCATAGGAAGCTGTATATTTGTTAAAAAATCTTTTCTTATGTATCAAAGGTATTCAGCATGCAAACTACATGAAAAATTCAAATAAATAGATAGTTTTATGTCTTCTTTCTGTTTCTCAGACTTTCAATTCATTTATTCTTAAATTGATATGGTAACATACGTATCATACCATTACAGGCTAACCCCCTAGTTAATAGAGTGCAAACATCTCTTATTTGATGCAGCTTGAATTGTTCTTTAAGGTAGGATATGTCTGCACAATTCCCAAAGGGGTGGAGACGAAAAGGATTGTACTCAGTTTGCAGTCCTAATACAACGCCATGATTCTACTGGTTGTGATGAAATGGGTGATTATTTTGCAATAGAAGCAGACACAATGATATACATTGTGAGGGTGACTTGAATAAAGATTGTTTTTGAATAATTTTATTTAATAGGAATATTTATTAAATTGTGTCATTTAAAGCTGCATACTCTGTAACTATGAACATTTTTCGAAAAATTTTATTTTCTATTTAAATCATTTGTAAAAGCTGAATTAAGTTATGTTTGCACAATAAATCTGTTCACTAGAGCGGAAAACTGCACGGAAAAGTGAATTATCCTATAAACAGGTGTGTTTTACTCGTGTCGATAATTATTTGCGTCCCTCCAATAATTATAGACAGTTACTTTTAGTATAAATGCTGTTGTTTCGATACTGATAATTTGTTAAGAATTACGAAATTGACAAAATGTATACCTGAATTTTAGTTTTTTTACTGTGTTCTTGAAAAATAGAAACATTAGTTTTAAAATTAAAAGATCAAAAGTTACAGACTATGCAGCTTTAAATGAGAACTATTATTTTCTATCTATATGTCTATATATTTTAATATTATGGGCATTAGGAAATATGTGGTTAAAAAGGTGATATATAACATAGGTAACACAATTTCATGGGCTTGTTATCACTGTAATTACTAAGACTAAGGCACCAGAGGCTAGAGATTAATAGGAAAACATGTGAAAAACGGTATTTTTCTGAAATATCATCTCTTACTTTCAAGAAAATTTCCTAGCTCATTCATTATGCCATGTAATATACGTTACATACTTTAATAAGTGCCCTGATCCTGATGTCAAACTTGCAAATGTATGATTCTTTATTGCATTAGCAAGACAGTGCCAAAAATGTAAGATATCCACGAGCGTCAAATATTTTCATATATTTTTCTTCAATAATAGATACCAAAATTGGATACTTAAAATTGGGGGTAGGGTTGTTTAATAGCTCATATAAAACAATGTATTTGAGATAGAAAAGCAAACTTTGTTTTTTCTATTAGTCAAATGAGTATATAAGTATACTAAGATTAAAAACACTTGTAAAAATGCACAAATCGTCTGTAAAATAAATGATGTTAGTCACGATTTCAACATTCAAAGGGAAATTTAATCTATGTAACGCATATAACACCATTGAAGGCTGTAATTTTGTTTAAAATGCTGCTTTTATGTAGCTTAGGCATCCAGCTTGCAAACTACACAAGAAATTTGAATAATTAGATGGTTTAATGTCTTCTTTCTGTAGCTCAAACTTTCATTTTGATTTTTTCCTCCGTTTGTTACAGTAACATATGTAACAGGCTGTCAGAGACTAACGCCCCGGAGCACAGGTGCAAACATCTCTTAAAAGATGCGGCTTGAAATTTTCTTCAAGATAGGATATGTCTGCAAAATTCCCTAGGGGGGGGGGGGGGGGGGGGGAGCAGGACCTTTTTTAGCTCGAAGTCTATTACGTTTCATGACGTCACGTCATCATGTTTTTCGTCGCTGGTTCCATGCTTGAAATTTACTTTACATAACGTATCTGTAAAAACAGGTAACTGACGTTAGCCTCGTTTTAAAGGATAGTGATATGGAATCAAAAAACCTCAGTTCTTTGATACGGCTTTCTGTATCAGATGGCCAGAAAACAGACTGTTCAATAGATGTATCATTTATACAGGCTATCGGAGGCTGTACCTATGCGACCGTTTTTTTCGAGCAAAAAATGGCGGAAAATGAAGACAAGAATACTCATAGGCTGGAGAACAACGGTTATGACTCTTTGAACAATAAGATCGGTTTTAGTTATCCAAATACTAGCCAGTACTAAACAAGGGCTTGGAGATGTTCTCATATGTAGAATTAGTTCGAGTTTTGTCCCAAAATTCGATATTTGCCACGAAAACAAGTGTATTTTCTCTCTGCTCAGTGAAACACCGCTACATACACCGATTCGTGAGGCTAATTTCAATGCTTTCATTTGAAATCACAAAGCAAATACCTGATTTATCCGTAGTTAAACACTGTATGTGTAAGGTCATTCGCATCATTTATCTCTTTTTAGTTTATTTTGTATGTGTTGATCATTTTATACACTGTACGTAACACTGTTTTTTCCAATCATACTGTAACGTTTTTCGAGCAAGGTTAACATTCCATTGTATGAGTATTCGAGCAAGATAAAGCTACTGTATGCGTATTTTGAGACCAAAATTATTGAACGGGTATTCTGAGCAGAACTTTGAGGGAAAAATTAGCTAAATAGACAAAGAATGATGTCTACTCAAATTAGGCTGGCAACATTTCTTCCATGCCATCTACACAGTTTTTGTTTTAACAAAAAACAGCATCTAGGGCAAATATTTGGTACCAGTAATACGTATCTAAGACCCCACTCTGTGGCTTATGCTACAGTCTGACTGTGTTTCGGGTGATCCATTGGTAATTGTTGCTCCCATTCTGTGATTCCTTGTGTCCATGTTTTGTTGTGCATTGCTATTTGTTCTTAATAGTTTTGCAATCATCTTGATGAGGAAGAGAGAGCTGGTCGCTTTACTTTGTTTGTCTTCTTAGTGGCTTGTGACTGTTATGGTTGTGGCTGTTCCTTAAGGTGCTGTTGGTGTGATTGTGCTATTTCCTAATCATGCTCACATGCTTAATATAGCTGTGTAGCGTTAAGTCAAAAGGCAGTCACACTATTTTTATACAATCAATGCTTCTTTCTGAAATTTAGCAAGAATGAGTGTCGAAATTCAACCATGTAATTGTTGGTATTATGATATAATTCTAACATTTTATGTCATAAATGGACCAGGAGCTGATTTTTGTATGAGCGTTAGCATTTGAACTAGCACAACTTACCTGCCAGATCAGGTTTGACTGCAAAAACTTATTCATGATGTCTTCTGCGACATTGCTAGACACTTTTCCTGTCAAATTGCAGTAGCAAATGTTCTGTAGGACGCAATCTTTATATGTCCATTATTTTGCATAATGGTAATAAGGTAATGAGAGAAAACATGTACGATGTTCATCTATTGCTGTCCTTTAAAAAAATAATATTTCCCTTTTGAATGTGTGTTTTATCTATGCACTGATATAAGACAGTAAAACAATATAAAATATTAAGAGAAAAGACATATCAGACTAGAAAGGATGGATCTACCCCACCCCCTAGTATTATGGTATCATAATTTGAAAAAAAATGTTGTTTTTCCTATTTCTTAATTTATGAAATAAAAACATATTATACATCAATTTTTAGCGTTATTCTTGTGGTATGTTTTAGTGTTTAACATGTAACAAACACAAACAAAGAACTTACCATTTGAACTGACAGCCCAAGAAAGCATGTTTTGCTCAAAGAGTCATATTAATTTTAGTGTACATTTTCTGCCACAATATTTTGTATCTGTGGCCTATAACTCTTATGTATCGACATGAAGCTTGTCATAAAGGCATTTAATTAAATGCAGAAAACAGTCAGTATGTGATTAAACAATAAACCATGTGATCTAACAGTTATACACGTTACTTATTTTCAAATGCATTACTATTAAAGGCAGTACTATCATTAGACCATGAGCTGCCACAACACCTCCAAAGAAGGAAGTTGTAGACTGTGATTTTCTAAAACCACATATTTTAACCACAAAATAAAGTTATTTGCTCTTTAATAGTTTGGGAGTTACCCTGCATTAGAAAAAAATACTATGTTACCCTGAAAAAATGGAATTCATATAATCTTATAATCAAAATATTCCTATTTCTTGCATATCAATTCCATCTTTTAATTAAATGTGAATGACTAGCAATACAATTTTAACTAATTAATTTAGGCAAACTGTTCTTACTGTTATATATTTTAATTTCTTTTAATTAAAATAGATTATGCATTTATGACACTATATGAGTGAGTACTACTAATATATGTAAATTACTGTCATTGGAGGAGTGCGCAGAAATGAGAGAAATGATGAATATTGTATTTGACACAAAATGCAACAAAGCATTAACTCCAATAAAGCATGGCTTATTAAATCACTTAAAACTATAACCACGTAGAACGCCACTCCAATACAGAGTGTTTTATCAAGTATGTAAGCAGCATTTAAAACATACACCAAAACTCCTCAAATGCTTATATGATAATCTTTCATCTCTCTGAAATGTATATGTTTGCTTCTTTTTTTATATAAGGAATGATATATACAATACATTTTATCACTGACTACAGCCCAATTTAGATTTAAAAAAATTGATATTAAACGATTGAAGTTGCTTAGTAAGATATAACGCCCATTGTGTAAGCCACCAAAATACATATAATTATAGCATATCAGCTATAGATTACACCAACTATATTGATAATATTTGGGGACAAAAGCTAACCCATAACTCTTAAAATTGACTAAAATATGTCTTTTAAAATATAGGTAGAAATTGAGAAATTAAAAGATATGAAACATTAAAGCAGACATTAATCCATGTTATAAGGAAAAGAAAATGATTTTTTAATCATAATGGTTTCTGCCCCATGCATGGCACATGACATGCCCATCCCTATGGTAATAATCGCTTTATATCCAAAGCATATTCAGGTTTGTGAAGTTAGGGAAATGTTTCTTCTAAATAGGATGTCTTATAAAATGTTATTAGCTATGTAAAAATGATCAGAAGTACTATGTTGGTGTGATAAATGCAACCATTAGTTATTCTGAAAATAAACTAAGATCAGTTTAAAAGCTAAAACAAGTAATGTGCATATGCATATAGATGTCAGTATATACTGTAATATTGAGATAGTCTCTTTCAAAATTCACTGATTACAGACACGTATTATGCATAATATCTAATGTTACATGTATCAAATTTTATCTTACCTACTCTCAGATAATTGTTTCTATCTGGGATGTAAGCAAAGTTAAATTGTATGCTACCACCTGCATTAAAACTTAAGTAATTGGCAGTCTTCTTATCGTAAATTAAAATAGATATACAAAAAACTAGCCTGTATCATGTTAGGGATTATGTTTGTATATTGTGAACAGCAAAATAACTGGGTACATATTTCATTTTAAATAACTGATTACATTTCTTTCAGTATAATTAAACTTAGATTTTATCAGATAAATATAACAAAAATGTACACCCAACAGATATAAGCTTTCAGACCCAGTTATATACTGTCTTTGACAACAATTTGAGACAAACAAAGGACCATACAATATATTTTATATGGTTATATATGTTACTTTGATAAATTTGTCAGAAAATGAAAATGTATCTTTCTACTATTACTGAAGTGCTATCATTTTCTTTGTTTATGAGTTTGGCTGTTGTCAGGCCTACAGGGGTTTACCTGTTGGATTTCTTTTGCTCCAGTACTCACTTTTATTTACTGTTTGATGATATAAACATATTTTGCACAGACAATGGTATGGTGGCTTTATAGACATACGCCATGTGTAAGTCCAATAAAAGCGAGGTACAATAGCTAATATGTGTCTTAATTGAATTTCTATCAAGCCTTTGTTTAATAAAAATGAATAAGAATTGGGATATTCAATAAAATTACAATATAAAATTTGTCAGTGAACTGATATCTATTCTATTAGTGAACGAAGCGTCGAGGGTGATTCAATGGTATGGCATCATCCACGAGACGTGATACTTTACGCCAGATAAGTTACTTTTATGATAATATGTTTATTATATACCTTTTTCTGACATTATTCTGATCTTATAACCTGTTTTAGTCTTTAGTCTCGAAAAATTGCTGGAACGTTTGCCATTACGTTTCGTTTCTTGACGTCATGTAATCATGTTTTCCGTCTCTGGTTCCATGCTTGAAAATTTACTTTACATTACGTCACCGCAAAAACAGGAAACCGACGTTAGCCTCGTTTTAAAGGATAGTGATACGGAATCAGACAACCTCAGTTCGTTGATCTGACTTTCTGTATCAGATAGCCAGAAAACAGACAGTTCAAAAGATGTATCATTTATAGGTACATGTATATCATAAAGTGTCTTGCTTAGGACATTGCATGTACAAATTGCTTTCATTGAGCCATCTCAAAATAGCAATCCTTTAATCACAGGTCTAACACACTAGCACTGAGCAACTGTGGACGTTGATTATTAAAGTTGATACTTAACATCCTAGTCAAGAAATTTCAGCAATGTCGGGACGTTTCCTGGTTTGTTTGTTTGATTTGATTCTTTACGTCCAATTAACAATCTTTCAGTCAAATAGGGACGAATCTTCCTGGGTTGAACCAGAACCAGTACTAAGCAAGGATAAATGTGTCTGCTCAAGGACCACAATTCAGTGACCCCAGTGAGACTCGACCTTGCGGCCCCTCGGTCTCGAGCCAAGCACTCTACCATTGAGCGGACGTTTCCTTGGTTTGACCAGTACTAAATACAGTATAACGTGTCTTGCACAAGGGAACAACATGGTGCCTCCAGAGAGACTCAAACCAACAACCCCTCTAGTTGAGCGCTCTACCACTCCTTGACTCTACAGGTAGACTACAGGGGCAGACTTGATTTAGCTGTTCCCTTTACTCTTTCCACTCCGAACAGGCAGAAAAGAAATCAAGTGTGCTGGAACATCTGTGCTGGAGTACGCCGGAGTACTCCGTCTTCCAAGGTGGTAAAGACAAAACAGTCACGTGACCTGTTCCAAAACAAGATGGCGGAGCACTGCCAGCATGTGTGGAAATATTTGCATCGCTTGATTTATTACGGAGTACTCCAAAGTACCCAGTTTTACTTGTTTATGTGGCTGTTCTGGCATACGCCGAGTACTCTAAAAATTGATAAATCAAGTCCGCCCCTGGTAGGCTTACTACATATTTTTGAAGGCGTCATTCATATCAGCCTGTCTGTTGGGATAGTTCTATGATGGTTATTTACATTTCTACTGTCATTCTCAAGATCATCCAATAACTTACTTTGCACGAGACCCTAAGTATTCATGGTTCCATGAACATTCCAAAATTTGAATTCATTTCTTAAGTAATCACTTAATAGTCAGGGGCGATCGAGACTCCCGTGCGAATTTGATGCCGATTTATGGTGACCTATACCAAATCAAACTTTAGGGGATAACTAATGAAAATCACCTGGTCACCCATCTGGGTTTCACGTCTGGACGTCATTATAACGTCATCAAAATAACGTATATTGTATCAGTGCAATTTAAACGGTATGTCCATTGTAGCCTATGTCGATCAGGACTTTCTTGCATTTTGTTTGCGAATTTCAGTCGAAATGCACCAAATTTAATCATAGGAGGTAAATAATCAAAATTAAAATGTCGCCCATATTGTTTTCGCATCAGAACAAAAAGATGACGTCATTGAAATGACGCCTAATATGTAAATACCACATATATATGCATTTTGTCCATTTCCAACGCATGGGAATATTCCTCTAATGAACTGGTATCCTTATCATGACTGAATACAAACTCTTTAAAATCATAATATACAAAATATATTCAGATATGGTGAAGTCAGTTCGAGGGTGGGACGTAAATGCCGTCACGATTTACGAATAAAAAGACAGTGGAGTGAATGAAAAACAAACAGTGTTTTTGATAATAAACGGTGTAAATATAATCTCTGATGCTTATATATAAAGATGTACCGCGACCTCTGACCAATGACCTTTGGGTCTTTCTATTTCAAACGATTGATGCAGAATACGTAAAATGAGCCAGTCCAGCTAGAACATATGTAAATAATGTCTAAACATTTCAATATTCCTACAAGTGTATGCAGCAGCGAGCTTTGCGTTTTAGATGGTTTTCTTGTGACATATATTATACTAAATACAATACCAAAGGAAATCACAGGTAATAGCACGCTTCATGCAAATAGATTTTCATTACGCTGAAAAACCTGACTCCATTTATAGCGGCAACAACCATTCCACGCCTTGCCGATCTTAGCTAAAATCCGCATACGTTCTTGGAGGCCCTGACCAGTGAGCAATAGTATGTAAACAAGTAAGACTATATTTGCTTGCGAACGTTGACCAGGCATGCTAGCAGCCTTTGTCGTCTGCGGTTCACTTGTTTTGCACGATTAAAGCGTACCGATGCTGTTTTACCCAATTTACTGTAGATTTGTCTAAATTGACAGGGAATGGCAGCGCTCTGTCCGACACGCCCAACGTCCGTTACCTGAGGCGAGTTCAACAATGCGAGCGTTCGCGGGCGCTCGTTGTTCTGGTGCCTGTCTTTATTCGTAATGTGTAAAGCCTGACATCAGTACAACGATCGCCCGAGAGCGCTCGCATCGTTGAACTGGCCTCTGGTCGCACTATGACACCACATGAAATGTAGCTCAAGAGTGAAATGCTTGGGTTTCTGACCAAGAAAGACGGGTTTCTGACCAATTACAGTAAAACCTGTCTTAAGCAGCCACTCAAAAAAAAAGAAGACAAAACAAAGGTCCTTAAGACGAATGGTAGCTTTCTGAAGGACGAAAGTAGTGCAGAATACTCGCTTGGAGCAATCTGCAATACTTTTGGCCTTCATTAAATTTAATGGTAATCTGTCTTGAAAACCAATTTTAGGCTTCTTTTTGAGTGGCCGCTTAAGACAAGTTTTACCGTAAGACACCAAAAATTCTGCTGAGCTACAAAGACTAGCTAGAGCCGTGAACTTGTGTATGCAGGAAGGGCAGCTAAATTAACAGAAAGTTTGAAAAAACGCACTTACCAGAATGCTTGTATGTGCAGGCTGGTCTGTTTCTTTGTTAATGATGGTCTGTCTTAAGAATGAATTCTAAATAAAATCAATCATATCTCATCAAACATGAAATAGAATTAATTAAATATTGTATCGAAAAGGTAAAGAGCGCGGTGTAGTCTGACAACAAACCTTCAAAGAAATATTAGTAACCGATAAAAATGGCGATACATGAGCACAGGAAAATGTGTTTTGTTTTACTTGGATTTTGGATAGTAGTGTTGGTTTTTGAGATCATCGCATCGACGCCAGGATGTTATAAATATGCACACGATGTGAAGAGAGGTAAACGTCAGTCAAGAGATAATAATAATAATAATAATAATAATAATAATAATAATAATAATAATAATAATAATAATACGGATGTACATCGATGATCTACTTTGATAACACGGGTGATAACATGACGCTGGCGTTATATAACGTGACGACGACGTCACAGAAACCATGTTAACACAATAACAAGTGTGATTGCAGCAAAACAAGGGGACCAGGAACTAATTATAGCAACATATCCCATGAGTCGAAAACTGAGAGGAGCTCCGAGGCTGTTATTTGGGCAATGGATGCTTCTGATTGGATGATATTGCTGAAGTAAAAATATCTTTTTCTCTCTCTAGCAGATGCAAAATTTAATTTTCTTCAAATTGGTGTGTAGTTTACTACCAGATGCATTTATATTGTGTTTTTCTGGACCCAAAAGTAAAAATAGTGATTTCTAATTTGAACTGGGTCGGGGTTTACCAAAAATATGTCAGCCATTACACAACATGCAATAGTTGAAAAAAGAGCGGGCGAAGGTATGTTTCTTCCTTTCTTTTTCTCCTTATTCATGTTTTGGCTTGAACTTAAGGCATATGGTGATGCCCCACATGTGTTGTGAGATGCAGAATAAACTGTCAAAAACTAGGGTTTCACCTTTGGGGTCTATGGGATAAATAATTAGCTCATGGTTCCCTATACCGGAAGTAGGTTGTTTACATTTTCAAGGCCATTTGTGTCATTTTTGGGAGTATGTTCATTTTCTCACCAAGAGACATGCCAGAGGAATCAAATGAATGGTTTTAGTGAGTATTTCACAAGTTTGAAGCTGAAATTAAATTGTTCTGGCCCCAGCTTGCTCCCAAAAGTTCAAAAATGCCAGTTTTTAGATTCTATGTGTTTTAGGGAGGGGGTGGGGTGTATAAGTAGTCACCCTGGAGCATTTACAGGGGTTTTCTCTGCAAAAGGCAAATATATTTCAGTCAAACAGAAGTTTATTTTATCAAATGTAGAGGTTTTTATGCCAAATTGAACCTCATTTTAAAGGAAAAAATGGTCATTGGATTCACTGAAAATGTGAAAATTGTTGGCCGAAACAATGCCATTCATAATTTTGACACCTGTGGGTTGTCTATTTTCCTTCAAATCCACTTTTGCATATAGATGTCTTTTTGTCCTGTGCAAGAAGTTTATTTCCAATGCTGTTAATCCATGAAGTTTGCCATTCCTCCAATACATATTTATTGATAGATGGCTTAAAATTAGAAAATGGAATCTTAAAAGAAGTTGGTTCTAATGAAAGCGTTTTTTTTGCTTGCTGATAAACCATCTCATTCCCTAGAATGCCTATATGACTAGGAATCTAAAGAGAACAATTTCTTTATTAGCTAAAGACTCGTGGCATTTTACTAAAAGTTTCTGAATCTGTAGATTCTTTGAACTGGTATGGTTCATAGCTTTCAATACAGAAAGTGAGTCAGAAAATATAATATATTTGTTATTAGTGTCACAAGTTCTCATAAAATCTCAAGCTAGATCCACTGCTTTGGCTTCAGCAGTGAAAATTGATGTATCGTCAGGTATACGTTGCATATTACTATGGTTGCCTGATATAAAAGCACAGCCAACCTTTGAGTCTTCTTTTGACCCATCAGTATAAACGTGTTGATAATTCTTATAACGACTTTGCAGCTTTCTGAAATCATCTTTTGATATATGTGGATTTGATTCAGATTTTTCCCATTGAAAAGTATTTCGGGATGTTCTACAAACCAAGCTAGAATATTTGGTATAAAATGTTTTTCAACATGTTGTGGTTTGTTATTGGTAGATTCTAAGAGTGGTGAAATTCTGATGCCAAATGATTTAATAGCTTTAGGCTTCTGTTTATATAAATCAACATATTTTGGTGTAAATGTAATTTCATGAGCAGGATTTGATGAGTTAGCAGCAAGTCTTATAGCATATTGTAAAGAGAGTTTCTCTCTTCATGAGTATAATGATGGTTCATCTGCTTCCACGTAGAGACTAGCAACAGGAGAAGTTCTAAAATGTATGGTATTTGAACGATGAAGTAAATATCATGTAAATATCAGTCATCCATGTTCATTTGTTGGATCAGAAATTCCATAATGGGGATCTGTCCTTCTAAAAAAATGATGTTGCACATCTTACTTTAGAGAGTTGGGGTACATATAATACAAATTGACTATATTTAAACCAAATTCCAAAAGGTCTTTTATGAATAGGAATGGAGCGTGTCCTCCTAAATGTTTAGTTAAATAATGGATGAAGTCAGACCAGATAAAAGTTGTGCAGAATATGCAAATGTTATTTTTTAACGTCACTGAAATTATCTGAATTTGAAGATTGATCATTTCTGAATGCTCTTTTTATTAACAATGAGGTGTTATCTCTTCAAACATTTTTTATCACTCCCCCAACAAACATCAATTACGTATAATATTAGCTTAGAGAAAGACAAATGTAATTATTGATATTAACCTAAATCATCAATTCCACTATTGTATCTAACTTTATAATCAATTCTTTTTTCACTATTAATATTATGCTTGATTGTGGCTTTAATAGAGTACAGAACAATATTCCACACCCTCATATTGGTATTTGGCATTTTACTGATATTTATATGCCCATAAGTGAGCATGTAGGATCTACAGCAAACTTCTTACATACTCATTCTCTTTCCATACACTAGGCTATGAGTAAGGGTATGGTATTAGAATAGTAGAATTCGAGTAGATAGCCCAACTCTACCCTAGTCCCTTCCATACTAATTGCCCTACCTGTACCTACCCTACACTAATCATACCCATATTGGGTCATAAAATCAACCCATATGGCATATAGGTATTGATAGACATGCGTGGAGGTAAGGTTACGGTTTGCGTTGGTGCAAGGTAGGGTTTGCATTGGGGAAGAGTAGGGTAGGTTAGCAGGCCTCGAAATATCTTAACCTGCATTATAAAAATTGTTGGCAAAAATGCTGCAAACTTTAATTTATACGAGAAATATCAAAAATTTCACTTGCCCTGCAAAACGAGGCACTCGTTAATACGAGCGGACGAGTGCAATTTTCGTGGCCTGGTTAGGAGTATGTTAATTGGTAGGGTATGTGTATATGCTTTGGTAGGGTCACTCTAATGGCATGCTATCCTACCCCCGCTTTTTCCTTGTTTCTACGGTTTCCACTCAATCCTTTCTTATACTTAATTGCATCATGATCTTGAAAGATACTAGTAACTGTCAGGTAGGTTATAAGTAGGGGTATGGGTAGATAAAGTATTAAATTATGTACGGGCCAGGACTTTGGTGGGTCAGGACTAAGGTTAGCGTAGCCTATATTATTTGCATGCTCATACCCTACCCTACATCTACTTTCGCCGAATCCATACCCAGATACATATCATACACACATATATTCATAATACAATACCCATACGGATATGGGTAGATATGAGCAGGGGTAGGACAGGGTATGAAATTGGAGGTGTAATTGTATTTGTGAGCTGGGTATGTATGATAGAATAGGCAGCACCTTACCCTAAGTTCTATCCATCTTTACTTCTCAAATTCAAATTCTTTCCTATTCCAAATCACAATACTCGATCACCCTACTGCTTTACCGCTTTATCCTACCTTTTCTTAAACCTTTCCTTTAACCCTACCCATAACCTCCTCCTAACTTGTCATATTCTTTCTACCAATACCGGTGCGAGAAGCGTTATAGTATGTTATAGTGGAACAGGATGATTATGGGTTGGTAATGGTATGTTACATAAGTAAAGGTGGGGTAAACATAGCAGAAGGTAAGGGGTTGGTTTGGTTATGTAGATTTGGTGATGACAATGGGTATGATATGGTAGCTAAGGGTAAGGCTGGCAGCGTATGATAGATAGGGTAGCGCAATGATGTGAAAGGAAGGATAAAGATTAAGAAATCAATAGGGTATAGTTGTTTAGGGAAGGGCAGTGCAGGATTGGTTAAGCTAGGAGACCAGAGGGTATGGAACTGTATACTTGAGAAGAGCAGCGAATGGTAAATCAACACAGAACATAATTTTTTCGGATCAAGTACACGTAAATCTCTTTCTGCCATTTGAATCTACTTTTCAAAGATAAAGCGGAGCTACAGTTTCTTTGGAATATCTAGGTATCACAAGCTACCTAAATTGGCAGCTTCAAATTGATAACTTGCTACTTCTAGATTTTGCCAAAATACATATATTAGGTTCAAATATTTAAAATGTTGACAGGACTCTTAAATAATAGAATTTTAAGGAACATTAAAATATACATTAATTTCAAGCAGACGTAATGTAAAGGTGCATCATTTTACAATAAGAAAAGAAAATACATTCAAACAAAATTTTGAGTATTTATGCAGCTATTAACATTGCGTATGCAGCTATTAGCATAGAGTTGAGCAGAAGCGAATAATTCTGATTAAAATATTCAGAAAATTTTAACATTTTATAAGTTTATATATATTACTTACTTTGTTTTGCTAAGTACAGTTATACTTTAATATCTAGGGGATAAATCTGCAGTCAAAGTTTCTAAAGAGTGATGGAGAGTCCTTTGCTGATAACGAAAGCCGTTGAATTAAAAATGTGTTGGTGTTATTATAAAATGTTGGTGGTATTAAATTTATATGTTGCTAATGTTATGTGTACTCTCCTTATATATAGAGACATGTCTCAGCTTATTGTGGTTTTAGCATTTGAGAATGTCAAATATCAGGTATCCATACAATCAAGTACCATACCTGACCAGGAACACCATAATGGAAACGTGACAAAACCACAAGAAAACACAACACACAAAAGAGCAAAGAGGACAGCCATTCCCACCAGGGGATCACAAGGCGGCAAGGAACAGGCAAGACAGCACATTAAAGATAAACATGTAACATACAAAAAAGATGCACAAAAACCGCTGGAGGACTTAACATGTTTAACGCTACCAACCTCACCTTTGTTTTAATGTGGATTAAGACATATAACACCAAAATGACATAGGCGTCAAAAGTCAAGTTCAGATATACCTAAAGCCTGTGTATGGCTCGTAAAGCATTTTTTAAAATATATTTTATGAGCCGAGGGTGTTCATAATTTGGCATAATGATTTCCTACCATGTGAAGATAACAACAAAATTATCAAAATATGGTTGTGACCTTGGGACCAAAGGTCTATGTTCAATAGAATTTCTCTTTAATTTATTTAATGTAGGGTGTTCATAATAAGTACAATGAGTTTTATAGTCTGGTTTTACAACAAAGGTTTTAATTAAGTAATTAGATATCGAGTAAAATGTCAAGGTTATAAGGATCTATCATGAGTAAAAGGGTGGGATAGAAAAATCCGTCCAGAGGTTCACCGATTGGCATCACACGGCTTGCCGAGTGATGACAATCGGTGATTGCGAGGGGTGGATTTTTCTATTTCATCCTCATACGAATAATGTATTCATTTTCTTGCTCACCACTTAATACCTCATTTCTATTGGAAAAACTTGAAAAAGACTTCCAGAAAATCCTGAATACGCTGAGATGCGACATGATGACGTCCTTTCAACATTACAATAACGTCACAGATCGACGTTCAACCGCCATGCGGCTGTTCTTTTTTTATCTTTCCCTAGGGCTGGTACGGGTGTGTGAGATAGATAGAAATATCTCACATGGGTAAAAACAACGATAACCTGATCTTGTGTGCGAGAATACATATACTTATAACCTGTCTTTGGATTGAAACTCAAACTCTTCTTTTACTTTTTGACCGAAGGTGTTCATATTTGGCACAATAATTGCCTACAGTGTGTAGAATGCAGCGAACGTTCCAGATCAGCACTATGGCCTTGGATTCAAAGGTCAAGGTCAAAATTTGATATACTTATAATTTTTCTGTGGATCTTAACGCGATTTCCTCTTTCATTTTTGAATGAGAGTTAATATATAGTGATTGTTTATAGTGTGTTAAGGGTCAAGGTCAAACTCCTTAAAACTTATCTACAGCTTATAATGGGAATCATTTTCTTAAAGAAATGACCAAGAGTTTTTATATTTGGCACAACAATTTCATATGGTTTGTCAATTACAAAAAAGATCTCAGAATACGGATATGCCCTTGGAGTTAAAGATCAAGGTCAACTATTCTTGAAATCTGTGTTAATACTTGAAACGTGAACTCCTCTTTCATTTTTATGAAGGGTGTTCATATTTCTGACGGAGAGTATTTATATTTGATACACTATTGGCCTGAGGACAAAAGTTTTGGATTGCCTTCTGACCTCTTTGTACGATAAATCATTCTCAGTTTCAGCACCCAAATACTGGAATTTACTTCCTACTTATATCAAAAACGCACCTTCTCTGTCTAGCTTTCAGACACATTTAAAAGATAAACTTATGCATTTTACTTAACAAGTATAAGCTGCTCCTCGTAGAAAATGCTTTGAATTTAAGTTTTCCCCCAAAAATGTTGTAAGTTTTATGCGCCAATCAGTAACCTTCACCATATCTTACCTGGATCAGGGTAATATCATATTGGGATGAACTTGTCTATTGAAGACTAAAAGGATATGTCTGCATAAGGCATTTACAAGATGAAATGTCGTTTTATTTATTTCATGTTTGTATATATGTATATATTTCATGTCTTTTATGGAGGGCCACGTGGTAGAATAGCCGATAGGCTAAATGTGTTTACAATCTGAAAACATTGTTAATAATAATAATAATAATAATAATAATAATAATAATAATAATAATAATACCGAAACTTACCAATTGTTTGATTAGATATTTGAAAAATATTGGCAAATTATTTTAATTCTACCTAACGAAAACCATGTAAAAATCTGGTCCAACGTACGTGAGCCTACTAGAAACAGTAGGCCTAATTGGTAAAATATGCAACAATCCCAATTATCCAAAAACCCTTTATTTTCATTTAGAAAGTTGGTACATGAGTTCCAAGGCCCCACAGGAAAGAGACATGTGTTGGATGTCGATGCCAGTAACTATCATACATAAAGGTAAATGCTGTAGGGTAAAGTTTGGTATATTCGGACAGACGGCTAAATTCGGACAACGACCTTGTTTGTTTCATATTTCAAATATTGGAATAAAAAATAGGAAGCGTCTATTTACAGTTGACTTTCAATAGCCCAAAAACGTTAAAATGGCTATTTACAGTCAACTGTCAATAGCCAAAAAACGTTAAAATGGCTATTTACAGTTGACTGTAAATAACCATTTTAACGTTTTTTGGCTATCTACAAATTAATCATATATTTTCAATGATGTTGACTTAATAATCGAATACTCGATGAACTTTTTCAAATATATATGGAAGATTTGTGTTTGTTCCTTTGTAATTGAATTGTGGAGATGGTGCATGGGCCATGTCCGTGAGTTTGGGATACTTGTCGCTTGCGAAAAATGAAATACAAAATGTACACGAACTTGTGCATGCGCACACACTATCCGTAGCCACATTGCTATTCGCGCGCACACGGCGATAACTGTTCACATAAAAAAAAGCCAAAGATTTTCAAAGAAATGAGTCACGTGAAAGGCAATCTGACTTATTGTGCGATAACCGATGATTATTTGCTTGGAAAGAGTCATTCCAACTTTAAAACCATAGGCTTGCGATCACCCTTTATCCATTCCGTATTACAACTTAGGCCTCTATACAACAGTGTCTCATATTCAGATCAACGTAGCTGGTTGTTTGAAATTAATTGTGATGTGGCCGGTCGTGCTCTGTGTCTCTTCCTCGTGTTGCCGTGTGTTGGTCTGTAATCTGTGATTGTGGCATTTCCTGACCATCTTTTAGAACGCAGACTTCTTTTTTGTAGCACGTATTCCGCAGATTTTCAAACATGATTGTATAGTACATAACCGTATTAAATGGACTTACCATTTCATTTCTATTTCATTTGAACGTCTTCTTACCGAATGCCTGGGTTACATTAAGACCGACAGTCAGCCGACTAGATTTTTTCATGTTGATTGGCCGAAAAAATATGTTTTCAGTTCGCCCACGGGAGCAGTTATGCTAGGTTTACACTATTTTCCCGGCAGCCACGGTAGTCACGGTAGCCAGAAACGTAGCTCGCCGTGGTGTTTTTAGTCATTTTTGTCTTTGTGTTCAAGTTCTGTTAAGTCTCGCTACGTTTTCTCACGGTCTGTCAAGGTCTGCCGTGACAGAGGCTCGCCGGCGCGCTACGGTCTGTCACGGATGGTTCTACGTTTCCTCCCGGCCTGCCACATTCTGTTGGGATCTCTCACGTTTTGTTACGTTGCAATCAAGTTCTGCTACGTCTTTCAAGTTCTGTCAAGGTTATCTACGATGAAACATGTGCGACGAATGGTGTTTGAGCCCAAATATGCCCAACGGTATAAAGAGGAGGTCCACAAAGTTACTGCAATCGTTATTTTATGCACCCTTGATCAAAAACATCATTACATGTAATGGCAATGAAGAAGCCGATTTCGTATTTATATAATTGCTAGGAGCGTACATCTAGCCTTTGCGGCAGCAAAGAGGCCACCAGCAGCTGTATAGAAGAATGATCTTCTAGCAGGAAGGTTAAAGACGGATGCAAAGTGCGGGTCTGGTTTTCGGAAGAACGAATGCATCAATTGGGATATTTCTCACTTTTTATAGCAAGAGAGCTTCGCATCGAAGATGTTAGCGCATTTCAGGTCTCCAAAGCTCTTCGACACTGTTCGATGAGAGTCTTGAAACAATAACACCAGCCATTGGTATCAGCATTAACCCTTTGTACTCTAGTGACTCATTTATGAGTATTTTTTAAAACACAGAGGATTCTAATGAAATGGCGCACAATGCAACATTTTATCAATGTCTACACTGACTGATCTTCAGAGAAATAAATGCAATATTCTGCCGCGTGAAATTATAGCCTATGACACCTCTATAATACAATGAAACTACCCAAGTCCATTCAGTAATGATTATTTCTACCCTTGTTACTACTTTTCTGCTCAGATCCATCTATCTGAGATTCTTAGACTCCATTCTCAAGTTCGAGCTGTGAGGTCGGGTTAGGAGAACGTGGCAGACCGCAACAAAACTTGATAGACCTTGACAGACCTTGGGTTGCCGTCTCGTAACAAGCCGTCCCGCTACGGACATACCCCAAGTTGTGTTAAGGTATGTTACGTTCTGTCAAGTTTTGTTGCGTTCTCCCCGTTCTACTACGGCGCATTTAAGTAGGTCGATCCCGCCGTGGCTGCCGTGGCAACTTTTTTAACTGTTTAAAAATCTGTCCCGGCGATCACGGCAACCACGGCGAGCTACGTTTGTCGACCCCGTTCCCTTACGTTGTGTTACGGTCACCCCGTTTCGTCCACGGTGGCCGAAATCGTGACTGCCGTGGCCGCCGGGGACATAGTGTAAACGTAGCATTACATTGAAAATAATCCTCATCGAATGACTTTACATCGACATCAACCACAAAGTTTTTCAATCGGCCGACCATCGCCCGATCATCGGCCGATGTAGAATTTGCAATATAAAATCTCTCTGATACTGTATTTACGAATGATTCTAGTTGGGTAGACATCTATATTAAACCCTTTAAGTTATTTGTGTATATTGCCATTGATTCAATCTTTAAATAACTTAAACGAGACAGATGTACACTTGTATGAGTTATTCTTGAAAAGATCAACTGAATAGATAACCGTTCCAAGCTTTTTGAAACTCTATTATCCTTTTTTTAGAAACAAAGTAAATTGTGAAAAACCTTTGATAATGAGTTTAGACAATGTAGTCAACATATGTCCAATAATTAGGCTTAGTCGTGAGAAAACAGCATTTTGGTACATGCAGTCTCTTCTGGTGATAAGGTTTCCAAAACGATTGGACCTAGATCTGCTATGATGAAATTATTTTTCGACTAATTACAACTTTGAAAAAACAACAACAACTGAACAACAAAGCACCAAAAATCGACAATATTTATTTATAGGCGAAAATGTTTATGCGTAAAGCCATTCTTTATACATGTGGCATCTGATTTGCAGAAATGTCAGCGTTAGCAACATAAGCTGTAACAGCGTGTGCATCTAACCCGTTAAAGCAGAGTGTCCCGTAAATGGGACATAATACAAACAGCGCGAACCCCGATGAGACGCCACATAATGTGGCATCTGGCCAGGGCCTGCACTTTTTGCTGAAATGGCATATTTAGCAACATTAGTCCATTTAACCTGTTTGAGTAGAGTATCCCATAAACCGGACATACAGCCGAAGTCTTCGGAAATTCACCAGCAAGTGTACGAATATTCTACCTGTTAGAAAATTTCATTGTTAGACATGGCGAAACTATGGCGGGACACTCGATCCGCGTTTTCCATCTTTCAAGATTATTTTCCATCTTCCACCTTTAAAACTTGTAGTTCATTCAGATATTGTAAAGCATGAGAACACCCATGAATGTTGTATATTCCAATAGGCAATAAAAGCCAAACAGTGCAAACCCAGATAAGATGCCGCACATTCTGGCGTCTGATCAGGGCCTACTGTGTCAAGAATATTTTCTTATTTATCTAACAAATTTGAGTAGAGCGTCCAATAAATAGCACATCTGCAAACAGTGCTGACCCGGATGGCATGCCGCACACTGGATATGCGACAATCGAAAACTCTAATACTGTCGAGGAACGTAGATAAAATTTGTAAGAAACAGTTTTCGTTTGCCATTTATCGCCTTACTGGCGACAAATGGCAAGCGTAAACCGTTTCTTATGAGTTTTGATCCCCGTTCGTCGACTGTTAAGAGCGTTGTCGATAGCCGCTTACCCGGTGTGCTTTGCATAAAATCTTATTTTAAACTCTACTCTCTTTATAGTCAATTAAAACCATAAAGACCAGTGTTTTAGGAGGATTAAGATAAGACGACAAGCCCCAGGGACCAGGGTTTATTTTCACACCTAACGATCGCATACATGTATCACCGCGTCTTTCCGGTAAACAGACGAAGTCTTCGGAAATTCACCAGCAAGTGTACGAATATTCTACCTGTTAGAAAATTTCATTGTTAGACATGGCGAAACTATGGCGGGACACTCGATCCGCATTTTCCATCTTTCAAGATTATTTTCCATCTTCCACCTTTAAAACTTGTAGTTCATTCAGATATTGTAAAGCATGAGAACACCCATGAATGTTGTATATTCCAATAATGAGGATACAACATAATATATTTTTGTGACAGAATATAGTGTAGTACAGGTAACATGCAATACAATCGTGTTCTCAAGGACTATTTTGCGGGAGGGGCGAGATATTGAGAGAAATCAATGGCCAGGATCATCAGACATCGAATGCCAGGATCAGTCTGAGCATATGCTCAATCTGGTCATGGTCATTGCGATCTTCTGAGGGCATTGGGAAACAATATTCGATAGCAATTATTATTGTTTATGGCAACAACAATACGTCGTCGAAAATCATAAAAATACAAAACAATGAGTTTGCGGACAGACCGCGCAAGTGCGCATTCTGCTCGAGAACCTTGTATATGGACAATGATGCCGCCGAAAGTAATTTATAAGCCTAATTAAAGTCTCTTCTCCTGAATAAAGGTTGTCACACCTCTTAATATGGCACGCGTCAAGCGCCACGGGAGTTTCGTTGTCTCCCTGCAAAGTACACTAATCCTGTTTATTGGGACAGATTAAAGTGAAAAAAAAGATTATATGAAAAGATTCTATTCTGTTTATACTATTTCACTAATAAAATCTTCCAATATCACCTCCACCACAGTCCCCACCACCTCCAAAAATAAAAATAAAAATAGATAAAAATATCCGTTTATTTCGAAATTAATTCTCGAAAAATGTACAATATATGAAACCTGTGCATATTGCACAGGTTTAATATTTTGCACAGGTTTCATATTTTGCACATTTTACGAGACTAAATATTTTTAGCAAAGGCCTTTTCCGAATTCGCGGGTGTAAACCTTTTACAAAATATAAATAAATTTCAACAGGCCGAAAAGAAAATTAATAACGAAAGAAGAAAAGGAAAAAAAATGATGGTTGTCTCAATGAAGAGCATGTTGAATATGCCACTTGGATCCTCTCTTTGAGACATCCATACTTTGTATAACGGAGTAGAGAAGGTTCTGACGAGTCTTAGCACATGCCGACACACCTTCGCTTTCCATGCTCGAAAATGCGTTAAGTATAAGTACCGAAATCCCTGTATTGGCCCTCGTACACATACACATAATTTTGCAGACTGGAAATGATTGCCAAACCCTTAGTTGTCCCATGACAACTTACATGTACACAACATCCACAAGCAGTATAGATCAGAATCAGACAGCTCTTCAGGAATTATCTGTTATAATCAGATCATGACTAACTCATTTTTGATATTTTAGCAGTGGTCTGCAGAGTTACCTATATAATTAGTCAAAAGAACGGTTACGATCATGAGTTTGACGAATAATTGAGTACACGGTAGACCCAGATGAGATATCTATTAAAGTAAAGTACAATTAAATTCCAACACGGAGCCCATTTTGGATCCGTGATACCAATGAGTTTCAATCCAGATCTGGATCGATATTTTTTAAGCAAAAATCTTTGTGACAGAAGTTTACAAGTCTTAAAATCACCAACAAAGGCAAGGCTGCTCGTGTCACTCAGAAATTCTTCTTACTCTGCACTTAAAGTCCTATCAAAATAATGTTAGGAAGTTCAAGATTAACTGCTTACCTCAATTTTGCAATAAGTCTGCTTAATTTCTTGATTTTGCGATCGTTTAGTTATTTTTCCGCTTTCGGAGCGGGAAACCGCACCATTATGAAAAAAATATGCTTTAACAAAAGCCAAAAAAGGATTTCAGCTAAAAATAGGGATAAGTAAATAAACTTAATGTTACCAATAATTTCTCCCTGTATCCCAAATAAATAACGACACTGACTGTCATTAGCCAAAAAACGTTAAAATGGCTATTGACAGTCAACTGTAAATAGCCATTTTAACGTTTTTTGGCTATTGACAATTGACTGTAAATAGCCATTTTAACGTTTTTTGGCTATAGTTGACTGTAAATAGTCACTTCGCAAAAAATAAATTAACAAAGCAAACAGTGAAAATATAAGGAGCCGTCTCATCTGGATTTACACTGTTTGCAAATGCGTGACCGAATTAACCTGATGTCCGAATTTACCCGACTTTACCCTAAATGTATACGAATTGAGTATTGAACGAAAAAGTCACGATTGATTATCAATCGGAAATGCCTCGGCCAATTCCACGAAATTCCGTGGAATCAGACCACGGATGTACATCGCGGATCTACTTTGATAACGCGGGTGATAACGTGACGCTGGCGTTATATATAATGTGACGCTGACGTCACAGAAAACATGTTAACACAATTTCAAGTGTGATCGCAGCAAATTCTAACACACCTCACCTATAGAGCCAACGGTAACAAACTGTGATATATCGGACAATAATTCACAGCTAAAGTGTGTGATAGCTGAAGTCACTGGAAAATGACGTCATTCATGGCTTTATACGGTGTAACGTCGTTTTAACGTTTGAAAACGTTACGATTACATGTAAACGTATGTGACATAGTCTTAGTATTGGCGGGAGTTCTTCATTGCAATGGCGGAAAGTTGGAAGAAGCTGAAGACTTCGAATGTGTTTTCGTCGTTTATTGTGTGTTAGAATCGAAATAGATCAGCTCCAGTGCGTGAATTGTTGAGTAATAATTCACTGTTTGTCGGTCAGTTGTACGAAGATAAATCACTCGCGCTGCGCACTCGTGATTTGATCTTCTTTACAACTGACCTCCAAACAGTGAATTAGTACTCAACAATTTACTTCTGGAGCTGATCTATTTCTTAAACAAACGATATTGAAAAATACATAAACTTCATTTATTCTGCTGATTAAACTTTTCGTTTTATCAGACAAATGGATTTTACTGGGGTTGAACTCACATGCTAAAAACTAATTTTCCTTACGCGAAATGGAGCTTTTTTCGTACACAGTACTATGCGTAGTACGCCTTACGTACAACCGAGGCTTCATTCTATTCTCAAAATGTGCCAGACTTTCCCGAATGTAATTGATTATCCTGATTGTGTAATTGAAAAAAAAAGACACAGCTTTATTATGGCAAAGTATAGGCATTCCGGAAAGTCCGCCACAATCCGAGAATCAAATCATGGCTTGGGTGTATGTAAGGAGCATTACGCGTAGAACTATGTACCAAAAAGCTCCATTTTGTTAGCCGGAACTGGTGTATGGAAAATTAGTTCTGTAGCATGTGGGTTCAGCTCTATTAAAATCGATTATTCTAATAACCCGATAGGTTTAATCAGCAGAGTAAATGAAGTTTATGTTGTTTTTTTTCAATAAAATATCTCTATAACGATATTTTATTGAAAAAACATAAACTTCATTTAAGCCGTTTGTTTTTCTGCAATCGTACATGTTATTGTGCTAACATGGTTTCTGTGACGTCAGCGTCACGTTGTATAACGCCAGCATCACGTCATCACCCGCGTTATCAAAGTGGATCCTCAATGTACACCCGTGGTTTAGATTCCAAGGAATATCGCGGAATTGGCTGAGGCAGTTCCGATTGGAAACAAAGATGAAGTCTGATAGTCAGGAAAAAATCAGAAAAGTTAACAAGTACAGGCATTTTGTGAAGAAAAGGGTTTTACAGCTAGAATAGGGGTAATTCGGTATGCTGAGTCCGAAAACCAATGTTGGCAAGCTGAGAAATGACGTCTTAATAACCTAATTTGCATATTTTCAAAATGGCCGGCAAAAATCATGGAATTTGACATATTACATACTAAAATATATTAGTTTTGGACAATGTTTTTTTTTTTTTTTTTTTTTTTTTTTTTTTTTTTTATCCAAAATCATTAGTATTATGTCATAAGATGAGCCGCAACATGAGATTTCCAACAATATATATAGGTCTGCTGTGAGTTTGTCACTTTCCCATTGGTATCCTGGGTCAGGTGTGGTACTTGATTGTACCGATTCCTGATCTTTGCACCCTTACTTACTTTGTGCGACCAGCAAAACCTCAGATCAGCCAGCGCATGCGTACAGTCTGATCAGAGCCTTTGCTAGCCGAGTAGCTTGAGTATTCTATGAGTGTTTAGAGTGGAGTATTCTATGAGTGGAGGCTGCATAGGCTGGTCTGAGTCTACACTTAACTTGTCAAAATACCACATTGTTGGAAATCACATGTCGTGGCTCAGATGTTTATTCTCTTAGTGAACATGGTTTTGGCGGCAATTTACATAACTACTCCACGCTATTACCGTATTCATGGTAATAAATGTCCGTTTAGTCTATAAAACCATATATAAACTTGCCTTATTCAGTATCCTGCCATTTAAATGTAAGTTTAATTCCTAGCACGATTTTGGGCTGTTTAACAGCTTTTCAAGTAGTAAATGAGAAAGAAACTTTGACAATCAACAGGTTGTTTTGTTTTAAAACAAATATTTCATAATGTCCATGCCCAATTATATGGTATATTTTGTATCTATAAAAAGTAAGAGCATTCATATTCCTTAGTAACTTAGGGTCTAATTAGACCAACCTTGCACCATCGGGAAAACGTCTAATGTGTGTCAAATTGTTCAATGGGCAAAAAATATAGGCCCTAAAGTATAAGCCCATTTGAGCTATGTGAAATTGCATGGTTTCCATGGCAACGCATAATGCGCTTCTAAAGAACGGGGATGTTCATACAAAAGTATTCATATCTCAGCAGCTACTCATCCTTAACTTTAAAACTTGGTACCAACTAAATGTTAAGACATAGGACTTTTATCCGAAGTTCAGATATGTAAATTATCAAATTTGCATATCATGAATATTAATGAGAACATTAGAAATAAGAGAAAAATCGTTGAAAATATGGGATGTACATGCAAAATTATCTACACCACAGCTGCTTACTATCCTATACAAACAGCCTTGGTACCAGTTTATTGCTAATACATAGTACGTTTACTTAATGGTCCAATATGCAAATTATCTAAAAATGCATTCATAAATATTAATTAAAATATTAGAAATGAGCATAAACATACCTTGTTGATACCTTGTTGATGATAGGGAAAATTATTAAGCCCTGATGGCTTATTATTCCCTTCGATGTCTTGATTTTTCAATGTTGTCGGTTGCGGTTGAATTGTGATAAGATTAAAAATATAGTTAATAGATTTAATGTATTATCCATATTATATCTTCTTTCTTGCCAGATTTTGTCAAGTTTGGTTTTGAATTCTACTTCTGTCTTAGAGTTAACTTTATCTGCCGGGTAAACTATTCCACACTGGGATATTTCTCAAAGCGAATGAATTTGCTCTTACTGATTTATTAGCCCTAGGTTTTTTTTCAGTTTCAGGTTGTACCCTCGTAACTGGGTATTTTCATCAAATGAGAAGAAAACATTCGTGTCAATATCGTCAATTTTATGTATAATCTTGAAAACTTGAATAATGTTGAATCTTTTCCGTCTATAATCCAATGTAGAGAGATTCAGTTCAACTAGTCGCTTTCTGTACGACAGTCCTCTCATATCTGGCACTAATCTGGTAGCTCTACGCTGAGCATTTTCCAACACTTGTTTATATTTCTTTGTAGTAGGGTAGAAGATCAAATTACCGTAGTCTAAATGTGACCGTATTAGAGATTTATATAATGTCAAAATAGGTCTTTGTCAATGAACTTAAATTTCCTCTTGATCAAACTGATTATGTGGTTAACCTTGTTAATAGTGTTGTCAATGTGTTCATCAAATTTCAGGTTTGACTTAAACAATACCCCTAAATCACACTCAGAGCCCTCATTTGAGAGTTTATGATATTTATTTTGTTCATCAATCATATAATATTCATATTCAAATTGGCAGTTCCAGTATGAGACAATTTTACATTTCTTGAAATTAAAACCTAATAACCATTCTTTACTCCACTGGCACAATCTATATATATCTTCTTGAAGTTATTTTAAGTCTGCTTCTGATTTAATGTTTTTATACAACTTGCAATCATCTGCAAATAACTTGCACACATTTCCTACTACTCCTGGGAGATCATTAATGAATATAATGAATAATATAGGTCCAAGTATTGATCCCTGGGGATCCCCGATAATACATTAGTCCAGTCGCATGTTTTCCCATTTATCTCCACTCTTTGCTGTCTTCCATTTAGAAAGTTTTTAAACCATTCAAGCAAAATTTCTTTGATATTGTAACCTTCTAGCTTTTTAATGAGTCTTTTATGTGACACACTGTCGAATGCTTTGCAAAAATCTAAGTAAAGCGTATCGATTTGGATGCCATCATCTAATGCTTCTGTCCACTCATTCATGACTGTCAAAAGTTGCAAAATTGTACTTCTGTTTTTTCTGAATCCGAATTGACTGTCTGATAACAATTTATTAACTGACAAATGATTAACAATTTCTTCCCTCACCGTTCTTTCCAATAATTTACATATGACAGATGATAATGACACTGGCCTACAGTTTCCAAGATCCTGGTTATTTCCCTTTTTAAATATACATGTGATATTTGCCGTTTTCCAATCATATGGAATGACACAACTTGATAGTGATTTATGAAAAATGTCATTTAGGGGGAGATAAATCTTGTCAGCACACTCATTCAGGAAAAAAGGGTGACAATTATCTGGACCACAAGATTTAGACACATTCAGGGATTTCAATTGTTTCATAACTTTCACAGCGGTAATTTCAATTTGATTTATACAATCCTCATCTTTCACTTTCTGTTCAAAATCAGGCAATTCAGAATTCCCCTCAACTGTGAACACTGATGAGAAAAAGTCATTCAAAATATTTGCTTTTTCCTGATCCTCAGTCTTCAAATCCCCATCTCAAATCACCAATAGTACTCTTACTTTTTGTCTCCTCCTTAACATGGCTCCAGGATGATTTAGGCGAGGTTTTTTATACTAGCTGCCAGTCCCTTTTGGTACTTCTTTTTTGCAAACTTTACTGCTTTGGTCACACTGTCTGATTTTACAATAGCTTTCATAATCTGTATAGCTATGACTAAAAGTAAATCGTTTCCATGCCTGATATTTCTTTTTCACCTTCCCAACACAATAATGGTCCATCCACTTAGGTTTCTTAAAAGTTTTACAAGTCCCCCTCAAAGGTACAAAGTGATCTATACAGTGTTGAATTTTTTCAATAAAAAAGTTCCATGAGTCTTCAGTATTCAAACCTTTCATTTCACTTCATTCAACTTGGCTCAAATATTCTCTAATTGATCTATTATCTGCTTTGTAAAAGTTAGGTCTCTGTTGATTTACCTCTTCTTTTTCAAATTGACATGTAATATTAAATAAAATACTGTTATGGTCACTAGCCTCTAATTTATCACCTAATCTTCAGATTCTCAATTAACTCCTCCTTGTCAGATAAAACTTAGTCAAGACAACTGGGTTCTTGGGCAAATCTATGTCTAGTATTTGAATGTACATGTTGAAACAGGAAATTGTCTCTGAAGCATTCTATAAACTTGAAAGCTGGGTGCGTTTCACTACTACTCACTGACCAGGATTCCCAGTTAATTTCAGGAAAGTTAAAATCTCCCACAATGACAGTGTGTTTGTATCCGCTTTCAATTGCTTGTGTTATCAACTTATTTAACATTTTTTGGTTCCTTGTTTCACAATTTGATGACTTGTACACAGCCCCAATAAGCAACTTCTCTTTACTGTCAACTGAGATTTCACACAATCTAGATTCTTTAAACAATGTCTTATTAAGATAATAACAAAAGTCTGCTTTAATACCGTCTTTTATGACAATAGCCACACCCCTACACGCATCTGCCACAGGCCCCATAAAACAGGAAAAGCCACGAATCTTATATTCATTATTATCAATATTTGTACACTTCAAGTTCTTGGGGAAAATCTCTGTTACAATAATTATATCTGGATTTTCAATTGAAACCGCAACTTCTAACTCCTCTATTTTATTCAGTAAGCAGTCTGCATTTGTATAGTAACACTTCAGTTGTTTTAAAAATGATTCATTTGATGAAAAATTACTAAAAGTACTTGTAGATGAATTATTTAACTCATAACTGTTTAACTCATAACTATTTAACTAAGAACGTATTGAACTATTTAACGAACTGTCAACATATATACCAGTTGATTGATTAGAGTCATAATCACTGAAAAGTCGCACCCCGCTGGCTTCCACCAGGAGGTGGTCGACTGTACTCTCTCCTACCTCTAGCTGGAATCCTACCCCGCTCATCCGCATATGAGTGATCAGAAGACTCCTGTCTTCCTCCCCTGCTGCAATCCTTTGCCTTCTTTCCTCACGCAACAGAAACGCAGCCTTTCTCTGTCCATTAGTTAAGTCCGGAGAGAAATATAAATTGGAAAACCTTTCATTATTTATTAATGCTTTTGTCGCATTCAGCACCCTTTGCTTATCACTCATGGTCTGTACAGTAAACCTTATTGGTCTAGGATTATGCCTTTCTCTGGACACATTACCTAACCTGATCACCTGCAAAATATCAATATTTACATTCAAAGTGTCAGTCAAATTAGAATGTAACCTTTCTGCATCATCCAGTTTTCTGTCCTCTAAAGTGCCTTCACTGCTCTCTGGTAATGCATGCACGATAATGTTCAATTTTCTCTGTTCCCTTTCATTTTCCTCTTCTTTTTCTTCTCTAATTACATCCCTTATTACTTCTTTTTCAGTCTTTGGCAATTCTGTACTTGGGGCGGTCAGCATTTTATCAGTGTCTGCAACTTTTTTTTCCAAATTATTAATCTGAGCCTTTAATGCATTCACCCCGGGGGCTGCTATTCTACAGTGAATACATGTCCACAGAATACTTTCCTCTCTCCTGATTTCATTGAAAATGGACTGTTTGAGCTTTGTACATTTGAAACAAAATAATGATTTGCAAAAATCACATTTCAGCGACTTAACTTTACCACTATATAGCTCAGTTTTACAGTCAATGCACTGAATTTTACTCCCGCCCATGTTGTGAGTATCCCGCGCATCGCCGCCTCTGGGGGTTTCTTTACTGGCCATATTAGATTATGATATCAGGTCAAATATTACTCAAATATGATGGACTACACAATGACCTACAAATTCTATAAAAAAAATATCGGATTCCCAGTGTGTAAAAAGATCGATTCAACCGGATTTTTATTATTTTTCTTTCCTCGCTTAATTTTCCGCCATCTCACAAAACCAGAACAATAGAATGTACATACAAATTTACTCATATCTCAGCTGCTATTTATCCTAGATTTCATACTCACTTTCTAAACTTTTTCCCAAATTAAAGTCCAGGAAAAGGGGCTCTTTCATGGTATGGGAAATTAACGTGGGAGTCTGCCCACGCTTTGAATTTGATAATATTATGTTTATTAATTGTCTTGGGTATGACTTTTATATTTATGGTGCATTTGAGTTTTTATGCAATTCCATTGCTAATTTATGACGTCATGTATGATATCACTACAATACCTTAGGTATCCAGTTATAATCATTTCTAAAGTAATTGACATATCATGTAATGGGCGCAGAAACTATATCATTGATAAGTTCGTTGATACTATAAATGGCTTTGTATGTATTAGGATAGCGGGTGGGCATTCATTTTTATGAGATGGTACCCCCATTTTCAACTGTATATTTTGTATTCAGTCAAATTTGGAATTAAAATTTTTACACGTTGCGGTCTTTGTCAAGATACCATTTCAACATATAAACTTTCCAAATATGTTTAGAATATGTAGACCAAATTTTATGAAATTCAAGGACCAGTAACATATTTTTTCAACTTGATGTAAACACATGGCCCTAATTCATGGAAAAGTAAAAATACAATAATTATGTTTCAGTGTAAAACATACTTGAATACTTGCTTCGTTTGAATCAACATGCTAGTACGTTTATTGGTAGAAGTTGATATGTTCAGTGTTTTTCCCTATTACTGATTGGAAAAAGAAACAAAAAACACTATTTTTTGATATTAAGTGCCATGATTCTTATGTAATGAAGTGCTTACACAATGATATTACCCAAAACGATACAATATGGTGACACCGAACTTACCACATCTAGTTTCGAACGTTAAAACTACATCTAACAAATGTTACACTCAATATGTAATATTGTTAAGAATTTTAATTCATACAGAAGAGAAACCTTATGACAAGTCAGTTCATACAGGAGAATAACCTTCTATCTATGGTTTTATAATTGTAAGCCTCATTAATAAACCTGGTTCACAAGAATAACCCCCTGTCAAACCTATTGGTTAAAATTAGCCAATTTGGTCGCAGAGAACTCTTGGCTTCAAAGGTATTGCTAAAATCTTCTCTGTTTGTTCTGTTTTGTAAAACTGATGCTGATTTCCATCAAATGACAACATTTATTCTTTGGCTGGCTGTATATTCCAGGCATACAATTTCGTTTCTGGACCTCACTTATTCATGTAGAACACTGTTCTATGATACCTTTGATATGTCTCTGTTACACTTAATCCTGGTCACGGCACCAAAATGTGGTTAGGATGTAAAGGAAATATTTTATCTTCTTGTTTTCATACGTTTATTGATAGGATATTATGTTTCTTAACCAATATCATACAGGACTTGAGGAAGTGATACACATTGTCTTGGCCGCATAGTGCCATGACATGAGGCCATGACCTCTGGCATTTCCGGTCATAGAATCATTTGAAATTGTCTAAACATGACTTTGTTTAAGAAAGTGGAAGTAGATTTAAAACCAACCTCCTTCTGTCGAGTAATTGATTTATTTCAACTAAATAATTAATTTTGCTAAAACTGACCTATACCCATAAGAGGTTGGAAATGACAAAGTTACCGGTTTTGGATTTTCATGAAATTTGGCTCAGGTCAGCAGGATATATATGGCATGTTTTTGTGATAGTATGATATCTTGACAAAGACTAGAACATAACTATCTTTGGAATTTAATGTTGTATGTTTTGTAAATTTTTGAAAAAAAATATTGAAATTTTATAATCACTTCTTCAGAAAACGTAAACCATAATTTATCCAAATGGTTTCTTGGTATTAATATAATGCCTATGGTAGTTTGGATTCAATCTAGATGACAAATCATAGAAATAAACAAAACTATAGATTTAGGACATGGAAATTTAGAGACAGGTGCCACCTCAAAGGTGGAGTACGTCAGGGTTGCTTCCTAAGCCTTATTCTTAACAATCTAATTCAATAAATACATTTTCATAGTTTGTATATTATGAGCCATTATTATGCAAAGTTTAAAGAAAATCCATGCGTGGGCACAGATGCAAGTACCCCTTTCTATTATAGTGTTGCTTGATACACAACTCATTTAATTTGTTTTTATTAATGAGTATTTTTGAAGATACAAAAATAGTAAGTGAGTATGATCAGGAAATACCACAATCACAAACTGCAGACAACCCCTTGGCAACGCGAGGAAGAGCCGCTCAACCATCACGAGACACCAGGAAGACACATTAAACAAAGCAACCAGCTCACTCTTACCCATAAAGATGATTGCAATACTAGAACGGACATAAAGTAACATACAACAAAACGTAGAACAATTGCAGACTCCCACAATGGGAGTAACAATAAACAAAAAGTCAACAACAACAGAACCACCGCCTTAGAACGGCAGCAGCCTAAGCCACTGGGGGGCTTAAATGCATTTTACTGGTACCAAATCTTCGCCCTAGATTCTGCTGTTGTTGAAGTACAAGAAATGTTCAGCTCGCATGGAGGCTATCTAACTAATGCAATGTAGCATCATGGAGAAACACTCTAATCAAATTAACACACCATGGTGAAACAAAGAAAAGGGCTCATGACTCACAGATAGTCAGAGCTAAAGAAAACCTCAACCTTATTGATTTGTTTTCAATTTTTCTTTAGTTTTCTAGTTTTCATCAATATTCATGACTATGATAGTTAAATGATTTGTATATCTGACCATTGGATTAAAATACTATGTCTCAGCCTTATTTTGATTCCATGATTAATTGTCTAGAACAATTTAAAGATGAGATGGGAGTAATTTTAGAAGGAGACGACCACTATTTTCTCTACGTTTTTCCTCTCATTTCTAATGTTTACATAAATATTTATAAATTTAAAAAATGGATTATTTTACATAATGACTATTGAGTAAAGTACAATGCCTTAGCTTTAAGTTAGTACCAAGTATGATAGTCTAGGAATATTAGCAGCTACGATAAAACCAACCTCCTTCTGTCGAGTAATTGATTTATTTCAACTAAATAATTAATTTTGCTAAAACTGACCTATACCCATAAGAGGTTGGAAATGACAAAGTTACCGGTTTTGGATTTTCATGAAATTTGGCTCAGGTCAGCAGGATATATATGGCATGTTTTTGTGATAGTATGATATCTTGACAAAGACTAGAACATAACTATCTTTGGAATTTAATGTTGTATGTTTTGTAAATTTTTGAAAAAAAATATTGAAATTTTATAATCACTTCTTCAGAAAACGTAAACCATAATTTATCCAAATGGTTTCTTGGTATTAATATAATGCCTATGGTAGTTTGGATTCAATCTAGATGACAAATCATAGAAATAAACAAAACTATAGATTTAGGACATGGAAATTTAGAGACAGGTGCCACCTCAAAGGTGGAGTACGTCAGGGTTGCTTCCTAAGCCTTATTCTTAACAATCTAATTCAATAAATACATTTTCATAGTTTGTATATTATGAGTCATTATTATGCAAAGTTTAAAGAAAATCCATGCGAGGGCACAGATGCAAGTACCCCTTTCTATTATAGTGTTGCTTGATACACAACTTATTTAATTTGTTTTTATTAATGAGTATTTTTGAAGATACAAAAATAGTAAGTGAGTATGATCAGGAAATACCACAATCACAAACTGCAGACAACCCCTTGGCAACGCGAGGAAGAGCCGCTCAACCATCACGAGACACCAGGAAGACAAATTAAACAAAGCAACCAGCTCACTCTTCCCCATAAAGATGATTGCAATACTAGAACGGACATAAAGTAACATACAACAAAACGTAGAACAATTGCAGACTCCCACAATGGGAGTAACAATAAACAAAAAGTCAACAACAACAGAACCACCGCCTTAGAACGGCAGCAGCCTAAGCCACTGGGGGGCTTAAATGCATTTTACTGGTACCAAATCTTCGCCCTAGATTCTGCTGTTGTTGAAGTACAAGAAATGTTCAGCTCGCATGGAGGCTATCTAACTAATGCAATGTAGCATCATGGAGAAACACTCTAATCAAATTAACACACCATGGTGAAACAAAGAAAAGGGCTCATGACTCACAGATAGTCAGAGCTAAAGAAAACCTCAACCTTATTGATTTGTTTTCAATTTTTCTTTAGTTTTCTAGTTTTCATCAATATTCATGACTATGATAGTTAAATGATTTGTATATCTGACCATTGGATTAAAATACTATGTCTCAGCCTTATTTTGATTCCTTGATTAATTGTCTAGAACAATTTAAAGATGAGATAGGAGTAATTTTAGAAGGAGACGACCACTATTTTTTCTACGTTTTTCCTCTCATTTCTAATGTTTACATAAATATTTATAAATTTAAAAAATGGATTATTTTACATAATGACTATTGAGTAAAGTACAATGCCTTAGCTTTAAGTTAGTACCAAGTATGATAGTCTAGGAATATTAGCAGCTACGATATGAGTTATTTTGTAGGTATACACCTTTTAATTTTATTACCATTTTTTCTATCATTTCCAACATATAAATTAATATTTAAGAATTTAATCATAAAATGATTTGCAAATCTAATCATGGCAAAAATGTGTTATGTGTTAGCATTAATTTGGTACCAAGTTTATTAGTCAATGACAATTAGCAGATGAGATATAGGTAATTTTGAGATATACCCATTTTATTTTTTCTGCATTTTTTCTTTTTTTTTTTTAATGTTTTCATTAGTATTCACAAATATGCAAATCAGATTTGTATATCAGAATATGATGTTCAAGTACTATAACTCAACTTTCATTTGGTACCAAGTATGGAAGTCTAGAATAGTTAGCAGCTGACATATGGGTTATGTTGTTCCTACACCCCTTTAAATGTTCTACCATTTTTTCTTATTTCTAATGTTTTTTAATATTCATGAATATGCAAATTAGATCATTCGTATATCATGCTATTGGGTAAAAGTGTTACGTCTCAACTTTTAATTGGTAGCAAGTTTGGTAGTTTAGAATAGTTAGCAGCTGATATTAAGGTAGTGCTGTGCGTACCCCTCCTATTTTTTTCTACCATTTTTCTCTTAATTCTCATGTGTTATACATTTTCATGAATATTCAAATTAGACCATTTGCATATCATACCATTGGGTAAAACGACTTTGTCTAGGCTTTGATTTGGTACCCAGTTTGATAGCCTATGATAACTAGCAACTTACATATGGGTTATGTGTATAGGTACACCCCCTTATTTTTTCTATGAGTTTTCTTTTATTTCTATTTTATTTGATTAATACTCATAAATATACATAAACAAAAATTTGCATATCAGCAAATTGAATAAAATAAGTATGTCTGGACTTAAATTTGGTACCAAGTTCGGTAGTCTAGGATGAGTTGGTGCTTAGGTACGAACCGTTTTGTAGGTATACTCTCATTTTAGAATCATATTATGGATTTTCACATTATAGGTGTATGTGTTTCTTTTCTGGGCAAGCCTCCCTGGGACTGTTTTTTCGTGACCATTTTGTTTCGCCATTAGCTAACAACTTGCTTTTATTAAATAAGTGGAAGAGTTCAAAATCAACGTTAGAATGTGCGACATGCAAGTGTCGATCTCAGGTCTGCTTGCAAATGATGGGGACATGCCTCTGACCCAGCTACAGTGTCCAATGGGTTGCCATGACACCATGCAATTTTATTTTATCCAAACCGGGTTTTTTTTGTAGACAACATCTTTTTGGCATTTAGTGATCCCGCTGAACAATTTTGCATCCATTAGTAATTGTCTTTTGAAACTGAACTTAAATGGATTAAATTTTTGCAATCACCTTTTCCTTTAGGCTTTAATGATAATATATACCATGAAGGCAACATTTCTAAAATGCCAGATTTTGATGTTTTTTCTGTTTTGGAATGTAAAAAACGTAAAAGTAGATCTCATGGTAAACGTAAAAATGGCAACATTAAGCGCAAAATTTGTACTGAAAAACGCTTAAATACTTCTCTAAAGGATCTTTCTTTGGCTTTAACTTATCATGGTCGACATGGCTTATTTTCATTTTTAAGTTCCTTGCCTATCTCAGTTTTACGCAATTTAGAGTTAGAGGCTAATAAATTTTATGATAGAGCAAATAAATTATATAAAGCAGCACTCCTTACAAGGTGTTATGTTCAACATTTCCTTAGTCCTTATATCGATTCTGAGGTCAACCATAAACGACATTTTATCAAAATTCCATTCATTTACAAAGGTATTGAGTTTATTGATTTACATAGTATCTTCAAGGATAATTCAGTGATTTCATCTATTCCAAATTACTTTAATAATTCTGAAACTCCTATCATTTGTTATAAATATAACAAACCAATAATGTCTACGATATTTAACTTTAATAAAATTGTAAATGATTTAGATATAGATTCCAATACTCCTGCATCCTGAGATTGTAAAAATTCAAATTATTTATATCCCTCTGCAGGGCATGTTATTACAGGTAATCTTAATGTCATCCCTGACGCTAGAGTTCGCAATATCATTTCTAAAGGTCCTAAATATAGATTTCCCTCTAATATTGATTTCTCTAAATGTCGTAGAGAGATCGCTGCTTCTTTAAATGACTTCAGTAATCGATGGTGCAAACGGGAAAATGTTGAACCTGATGCTTTGAAGGAATGGAAGATTAACATTTTTAAAATTATTGATACTCGTATTTCATTTTACTCTCGTAATACACATCTTTTGCCCCCTAAACCTAAATCTTCTTTTCGCCATCTTAAACGAGGTATCCAGGATTTTCATATGAATTATGTTTTGGTTCCAGCAGATAAAGCTGCTAACAATGTTGTAGTTGTATGACGATTGTATTATATTAATACTCTTAAGCGTGAGCTTGTTGACACTAATGCCTATGAACTGCAGCCTTCTTTAAGTGAAAGGGTGATTGTTGATGGGCATGGTTGTCATATAGCCCTACATTTTGGTGTCAAAGCTAAAGAAAATCAAGACAAAGTTCCTACGTTGTACTGGTTACCTAAACTCCATAAAAAACCCTATAAAGCAAGATTTATTGCAAATTCTAGTTCTTGTACGACAACAGAACTTTCTAAATTGTTAACCTCGTGTCTTACAGCTGTTAAAAAACATGTTATCAAATATTGTGAAAAAGTATATGAGAGATCCGGTAAAAACCTATTTTGGTCGATTAAAAATTCAGGTGAACTTTTAGATAAACTTAAAGCTAGAGATTTCAATGCGACCAGTTTGTCTACTTATGATTTTTCTACTCTTTACACTACTTTACCTCATAATTTAATTAAAGATAAACTTATTGATCTTATTGAAAGAACCTTCCAGAGAGAAGGCTCTCCTTACCTTGCATGTAATGACAGAAATGCATTTTTTACTTCAGAAAAACCTAAAAAACATCATGCATGGTCGTGTCAAAATGTATGTGATGCGCTGACCTTTTTGTTGGACAACATTTTTATTCGATTTGGCACCAAGATCTATAGACAAGTAGTTGGGATTCCTATGGGCACTAATTGTGCTCCCCTGGTTGCAGATTTATTCCTGTTTTGTTATGAAAGGGACTTTATGATGTCTCTTTCTGATGATAAGCAGGCTGATGTTATTGATGCGTTTAACACTACTTCCAGATATTTGGACGATATTTTAAATATTAATAATTTTTATTTTGAAAATATGGTTAGTCAAATATACCCTTCAGAGCTCCAACATAATAAAGCCAATGCCTCTGATACCGAAGCCGCATTTTTAGACTTGCATTTGTCAATTTCTAATGGTATTGTTTCTACCAAAATTTATGATAAACGTGACGACTTTGATTTTGAAATTGTCAATTTCCCATTTTTAGATGGTGATGTTCCTCGTTCTACATCCTATGGAGTCTATATCTCTCAACTCATTCGTTTTGCTAGAGCATCTAGCTATGTTACTGACTTCAACACTCGCAATAAATTGTTAACTCAGAAACTTCTTAAACACGGCTATCGGTATCATAAACTTCGCAAAACATTTTCAAAATTTTATAGACGATACTTTGATTTGATTTCTAAATTCCAAGTTGGACTTAAATCTCTCTTGCGCCAAGGACTTTCGGAACCTGATTTCTATGATGACTTGGTGTATAAGTTGAAGAAGATTGTTGGCTCTAATAATTTTTTAGCACAGTTCATTAAAATAATTTCCCATTATAAAAAGATTGGCTATAACATTAATGTATTGCAACAGACTGCATGCTTGGTAGTCAACCCAATCACAGTTGGCAACTTTGCTTTCCTCTTTAATTGCATGCCGGTGGGTCGGACTTCAGACTCTATGATGGTTCCGACTTAAAGACTTATCTATTGATGAGATGGTAGGGGCCTGATGCTTTGGCTGTTTGTCGGACCCACCGGGGTTTACCTGTTGGATTTCTTTTGCTCCGGTATTCAGTTTAATTTACTGTTGAGTCCTTATCCTTGCTTTATCTCCTTGTTATATCTTGATTTATATGTTTTAAGAGATGATGCATTGATAAGTTAGGGGTCTTTCATGCAAACCAAATATCTATGTGTCTTGATCCACATCTGAATTAAGGGTGAGGTTGGCGCCGTTAAACCGGTTTAAGCCCTCCAGTAAAATATTTTACTGACCGTTCCAAGGCGGTACTTCTTTTGTGGATCTTTTATGTTTTTGTTCTGTCTTGTGTTTGCTATGTTTTGTGCGCGTCTGTTTATATGTGCTTCGTGGTCACCTGCTGGGAAAGGGCTGACCTCTTGGCTCTCGTTTGTGGTGTCTTCTGTGAGTTTGTCACTTTCCCATTGGTATCCTGGGTCAGGTGTGGTACTTGATTGTATCGATTCCTGATCTTTGCAACCTTACTTACTTTGGATGCAAGGTAAGTCCAACAAGCCCCCCCCCATCCCGAGGAGTGTGTGTATGTGGGTTGGTGGGGGGGGGGGGGTAGTTATTCCATGATTTTAACTAAATTTTTATTTCATTAATATCCATGAATATGCAAATGAGATAATTTTATGTTTGACTCTATGATGAAAGGACTTGTCAAATCGTATCACTGCTGAAATAATAAAAAAGTAAGTGAGCAGTATCAGGAAATACCACAATCACATACTGCAGACCAACCCACGCCACTGTGAGAAAGAGGCACGGAACATTTACAGTAACAAAACATCTGTAAGTCAATAATAGCAAAGCAGCAAGGACAGTTTGGGGCAGAATTCAGTTTATATTTGCTCTTTTATAGTTTTCCCTTATTTTCTTAAATTTTCATCAGTATTGATGAATATGCAAATTAGATAATTAATCTGCATACCAGACTATCCCATCGAATGGACGTTCTATATCTAAGCTTTAATTTTGCTAGCAAGTTTAATAGTGTTGGGTGAGTTGCTGATGAGATACGAGTCATTTTGTAGGTACAGGCCCACTTTCTTTAAAATCGGATTAACCCCCTACCCTAGCTGAAACTTACAGAATTTTGTTTAAATCGCCATATTTTCCTGCAAACAATAGTGATATTATTGCGATGTATTTTTTAAAGTTCTCATTTTAATGAAATCATCCCTGACACATAAGGGCCTGATAACATGCACGGACTATCATGACAAAACCTTAACTAAGACGGAAGCAATATTTTTTTGCTCAAGATGCCCACCCTGATTACCTGTTGATCACATTTTTAATTCTAATTGCATAAATTGATGTCAATGAAGACCCCCAATCATGAGAAGGTGTTTTGGATTGATTTGTACCAGTTTGGCATCCTTAACACGTTACTCAACAGATTTTTTTTTATTGATTTTCTTCAATTTGGCGGCCATCTTGGAAATATGCAAATTAGATAGTGAAGACGCCTTTTTTCAGCTTGCCAACATTGGTTTTTGGATTCAGCATACCAAAATACGCCAAGAGATATCTCAAAACCTTTTCTTCAAAAAATGCCCGTGCATTCTTAAATAAGCGTTTTTTTCTGAGTTTTTGCTGACCATTTGTACTAAAATTTTGCACCGCAAATTAATACTAAATGTATAATCGACAACAGGCAATGCAAGTTGACCTTTTTTTTATAAAAGATGTTTCCTATAAATAAAACCTCTAAAAGGAGTAAAGTCACGGTTAATGTTAAAGAAGACTTAAATTAAATATTGATATATTAGGATGCGAAAAATAACTTTTCAAGCTTATTAAAGCTGCATAGTCTGTAACTTTTGATCTTTTAATTTTAGAACTTATGTTTCTTTTTTTCAAGAACACAGTAAAAAACTAAAATTCAGGTATACATTTTACCAATTTCGTAAATCTTAATAAATTATCAGTCTAAAAACAGCAGCATTTATGTTAAAATTAACTGTCTATAATTATTGGAGGGACGCAAATAATTATCAACAAGAGAAAAAACATACCTGTTTTATAAGATAATTCACTTTTCCAAGCAGTTTTCAGCTATAGTGAACAGATTTATTTTGAAAACATAACTTAATTCTACTTTTACAAATGCTTTAAAAAGAAAATAAAAACAAATCGAAAAATGTTCATTGTTGCAGACTTAGTCTCTTTAAAATCAAAATAGTTTTATTTTTTTCTGTAGATCACAATGATATCTTTGACCCATACGTACTGCATCGATCCTGGCAAGTTATTTTAAAACATTTAATGTAACATGTTGAAATATCAATACTTAACTTAAGTCGTCCTTAACTTTTAGGAAACAATGTAATGTTGGGCTATGGTATCTGTTCCTCGTTGTGCCAATGAATGATTTGTAATTAGCGACTGTCGTATGTCCTGGATATTTATCTTGAAACTCTGATGAAGGCGAAAGCCGAAAGCGCTTAGTATTAAACATTCTTTGCACTGTTTTTTTTGATTTATATCCTTTTATATATAAACTGGTCAAAATAAGTTAAGCCCTATGTCGGATTTTTCCATAGGCATAATGCTAAATTCCACAAGCTTAGTTGTTCATTTCAAAAATATCGAAGGCAGCTAAAATTTTAACTCCTCACAAGTTAGACAACAATGTCTTAGGTGTAATTACACAAAGTTTCAATTGAAAATACCGACTTTCTTTCGCTAAGTGCTAAATTTTCCAAGAATATCCATATTTTGCCAATTTTACTATAGACATGAAAGGGAAGGAAACGCGACATTCACTGAAATGTGTGAAGCTCTATGGAAAGGCTATCAGTATTAGTGGAACCTTAAACATGTTGAGAAGAACGATTGCTGCTACTTCGCTGAAAATTCTATGCAAAAAGCTTTATTCAGTAAAATGTTATGATAAAACAAACAAGAATGTATTTGCATTAAGTCTATGACTAAATTTCAGCTGGGGCTTAACTTATTTTGACCAGTTTATATGTGTGTGTGTACGTACGTAATCTAAGAATTTACTAGACCGTTCCTATTAAAATGGTTTTATTCCTAAAATAATAAAATGTGTTTTATTTCAACCATTTATTCATCTTATTTATTCTTCTTCAAGCTATGCACCCGAATGACACATGTGATGCAGAGTTTTGCTCGAGTCAGGAAGGAAACAAGAGAAAGATATTATCTTATAACTTATCAGAGGTGGAGCCCTATCTACGTCAGCTGGCACCAGATTCCAATCTGCAGGCCATATATTGTAACAAGAAGACAGTTGAAGTACCCGTGTTGGTATCGGGAGCATCCAGTAACCATTATTTAGAGGCGCTGATGTTGCTTGAAAACCTAAATGCATTTGTTCGGCCAGTATACACTAACACGACGTTCTACTTCTTTGACCTTGGACTTACTGCACCTGAAAAACAAAAGGTATGTACTGTCCTGCCAGCCAAGACTGACAGTGACGTCATGTTTTGTTTACAAAGTTATTAGGGACTTACAGTTGATAGGTCACTTTTGTATTAATCATATCCACAGGATAGGATTAATACACAGGTGATCTATCGATTCGCGTAAGCTCAATGGAGTGTACAAGTTACTGATTTACTTAACAATTGTAAACTGTCACTCTTGGTTGGCACGACAGAAGGCTATCACTTGCTATTTCGATGCCAAATCAAACGCGTCTAGAGATCAACATTTTGGTTTGAGCATATATTCGTGTATACAGCATCTAAGGTTCAAACGAGAAAACTGGGTAGAACCTTCATGCGCGGATCCAGAAATTTTGTCAGTGGGGATCCGTCAAAAATTCAGTTGATAATGGGAGGGAGGATCTTAATACCACTATAAGCTACTGACCGAATATCATTTGGAGTTTCTAGGCTTAAAAGGAGGCTGCACAGGCTCGTCTGAGTCTATACTCGTCAAAATACCACATTGTTGGAAATCACATGCCGCGACTCATGTCATATCAAAACATTTACTGTTATACACTGAGTACTACGGGACTATACGAAAGTTGGGACCCCTGCACTAAATTGATTGTAGAAATGTAACCTGGTCAAGTTTGGTCTTTCCTATTTTTGTCTTAAACGGCCTTATAGATTTAAACTGTAATCGTAAGTAATTGACCTATTTCCCTTGCTGTGATTGTATCAAATGTGAGCATGGTCATGATAAGCCCACCGTTATAACTAGCTTTCTCAATTTTTACAGAAATGTTTTGTTCTAAATAAATCATTTATTTATAAAATCGCATTGTTCAATGACAAGCAAATGATCAGAAGACTGAAGTTAATTTGATAACAGTTTTATTAATTAAATAATGAAAGTTATGCTGAAGATAAATATAAAGCGAATATAAATTAAAGTCTTATCATCTGTATATGCAAATGGGGGTATACAACTTGATATGGAGACAGTCTCTTTGAATAGTTATTGATTACAGACATGCATAATATCAAATGTAACATGCATCATTTATTTTATTCTTTCAGCTTAACAATGCTAAATTCTATATAAATTGTAAGCAATGATCTACTACTCCGGTCTTAAGTCCCGCTATAGCCCACTAATCTACTACTCTGTTCTTACTGACCCGTTATAGCCCAATACTCTACTAATCTGGTCTTACTGACCCGTTATAGCTCAATATTCTACTTCTCTCGACTAAAAGACCCTTTATAGCCTAAAAGTTTACAACTCCGGTCTAACAGACCTTTTATAGCCTGATAATCTACGACTCTGGTCTAACAGACCTGTTATAGCCTGATAATCTACTACTCTGGTCTAACAGACCTGTTATAGCCCAATAATCTACTACTCTAGTCTAACAGGCCCGTTATAGCCCAGTAATCTTACTGACCCATCATTATAAAATTATTGACTTATGTTGAGGTAGACATGGAGTGTTATTTAACAGTAAACGTCATATTGACCGACGCGGAGCGGAGGTCAATATGATTAAGTTTACTGTTCAATAACACTCCATGTCTACCGAAACATAAGTCAACTATATTATAAATGTATGTTATGCATTTCCTGCCATTTTAGACCATTTAAACGTTGACGTTACGGATGGATCATGCGAAATGACTTGACGTTCTGACGTCACTTCCCATAAGCCAGTCAATATTACCTCGTGCCGTGTGCTTTGCAACGTCATGTCCTGCAAACCATGTAATATGTAGTTTTATTGACTCGAGTGGATATGCATCTGGGCCAACCTGAAGATGTTTATTTATAGATTATATACTGAGGGAAAAAGTTTAGCAATATACTTTAATGATTCACAGTTTAGAAGAAATAGGACTTTGACTATCATAGTGTCAAAAATATATACTGACGGACTTTAATTACGCAACACTAACTTCATCCCCTTATATCTTCCAAAAGACTGTTGAATGTAAACTTCATTTGTTTCGATAATGTCATCATGAGTTGGCTTCTTCAGCAATCACTTTAGTTTTAAGTGTACAGCTAAACTGGACGACGTTATTTGCTCCGTATGAATTTAGCCTTTTAAACATTTCTTAAGTAGAGGAGATTATAAGCTTTTGAATGAAAGGGTACACCATGAGAAACGTCATATACGCAAATAAGCTGTAACGCAGAACTGCCAATCAATGTGAGAGCAATTCCTCGATGACTAACAAAGTCCATGATACAAATTTGATGCTTCTAGTGTTTCTTTATTTAAAGAAGTAGGGAATCATTCATCCATAACATTTGGTCACATGAAACAGTCGACCCCTATCTCAAAAAGTTTACATTTTAATGCATTAAGTTCATCTTAGTTGGACAAGTTTTCCATGGTTTACTAACAAATGAATGCTCTTTAACATACAATCAAAATTATTGTTCTGCCTTCTTTTTTGAGACATAAATTAAAAGCTGTTATCCAAGTGTTGCGTTTTTAAAGTCCGTCAGTATATGTTGACAAACGTCCACCAGTGCGATGACATTTACAGGTTGACATTTCACATAATGTTAAGTCTGATTTTATGCCCCCTTGCTTAAACAGTTAATCTGGCCAGAGTGCGAATAGTTTTCGACTAAAAGTTTCATTTTCCTGTCCAATGTTTAGATCCAAAAGCAAGAAAGTGAAAAACGGTTTAAAACTGAATGTTATGTTCACCCTTTTCGTACAGTTTTTAGTTGAAAGTCGTATTTTTCCAAATTACCTCCCTTTCAATTGAATAACGTTTGAAATAAAATGCTCAGCAGATCAAATCCTCACTATGAAGTCGGATTTTGTTTCTTTAGACCGCTTGCGGATAGCCATTAGGTCATTTTCGAACAACTGACATGTTTGCGAACCTGCCAAGTAAAAATATCTAATGCTTCAAAGATCACCTATGGGAAACCCCATTATAAATAATTGCTAAACTTTTTCCCCTCAGTATATAATAAAGCCCAATATTCTACTTCTCTCGTCTAACAGACCCTTTATAACCTAAAAGTTTAATACTCTGGTCTAACAGACCTGTTATAGCCTGATAATCTACTACTCCGGTCTAACATACCAGTTATAGCCGAATAATCTACTACTCTGGTCTTACTGACCCGTCATAGCCCAATAACCTAGTACTCTGGTCTAACAGACCTGTTATAGCCCAATAATCAACTACTCTGCTTTCACAGACCTATTATAGCCCAATAATCCACTACTCACTTCTAACAGACCAGTTACAGCCCAATAATCTACAACTCCGCTCTTACAGACCAGTTATGGCCCAATAATGTACTACTCCAGCCTAATAGACCCGTTAAAGCCCAATATTTTACTACTAACGTCTAACAGACATATGATTAACCAATAATCTACTACTCACGTCTAACAGACCTGTTATAACCCAATAATCTACTACTCCGGTCTAACAGACCCGTTTTAGCCCAATAATCTACAACTCTGGTCTAACACACCCGCCATAGCCCAATAATCTACTACTCAAGTCTAACAGACCTGTTATAGCGCAATAATCTACTACTCCGGTCTAACAGACCCGTTATAGGCCAATAATCTACTACTCTGGTCTATCAGACCTGTTATAGCCCAATAATCTACTACTCCGGTCTAACAGACCCGTTATATCAGAATTATCAAATCGTCCGGTCTAACAGACCCGTTTTAGCCCAATAATCTACTACTCCGGTCTAACAGACACATTTTAGCCCAATAATCTACTACTCCGGTCTAACAAACACGTTATAGCCCTATAATCTACTACTCACGTCTAACAGACCCGTTATAGCCCAATAATCTACTACTCACGTCTAACAGACCCGTTATAGCCCTATAATTTACTCCTCCAGTCTAACAGACCCATTTTAGCCCAATTATCTACTACTCCGGTCTAACAGACCTGTTATAGTCCAATAAGCTACAACTTCAGTCTAACAGACCTGTTATAACCAAATAATCTACTACTCCAGTCTAACAGACACGTTATAACCATATTATCTGCTACTCTGGTCTAACAGACCCGTTATAGCTCAGTTATCTACTACTCTGGTCTAACAGACCCGTTATAGCTCAATAATCTACTACTCTGGTCTAACAGACCCGTCATAGCCCAATAATCTACTACTCAAGTCTAAAAGACACGTTATAACCATATTATCTACAACTCTGGTCTAACAGACCCGTTATAGCACTATAATCTACTTCTCTGGTCTAACAGACCCATTATAGCCCAATAACCTACTACTCTGGTCTAACAGACCTGTTATAGCTCAATAATTTACTACTCACGTCTAATAGACATGTTACAGCCCAATAATCTACTACTCCGGTCTAACGGACCTGTTATAGCCTAAAAGTCTACTACTCCGGTCTACCAGACCCGTTAAAGCCCAATAATCTACTACTCTGGTCTAACAGACCTGTTAGAGCCGAATAATCTACTACTCCGGTCTTACAGACCTGTTATAGCCCACTAATCTACTATTCTGGTCTTACTGACCAATTATAGCCAAATAATTTACTAATCTGGCCTTACTGACCGGTTAAAGCCTGATATTCTACTTCTCTCGTCTAACAGACCCTTTATAGCCTAAAAGTTTACTACTTCGGTCTAACAGACCTGATATAGCCTGATAATTTACTACTCTGGTCTAACACACCTGTTATAGCCCAATAATCTACTACTCCAGTCTAACAGGCCCATTATAGCCCGGTAATCTACAACTACGGTCTAACAGACCAGTTATAGCCTAAGACTCTCCTACTCTCGTCTAATAGACCCGTTATAGCCCAATAATCTACCACTCCGAACTAACAGACCAGTTATAGCCTAAAAGTCTACTACTTCTCTGGTCTAACAGACCAGTTATAGCCTAATAATCTACTACTCTGGTCTTACTGACCCGTCATAGCCCAATTACCTAGTACTCTGGTCTAACAGACCTATGTTAGCCCAATAATCTACTACTCACATCTAACAGACCCGTTATAACCTAATAATCTAATGATCAGGGCCCGGAATTACAATGCCTCCTGAGAGTTAAGGAAGACTTAAGTTAAAAATTGATTTTTCAGGATCCGAAAAATAACGTTTAAAACTGATTATAATTAAAATAGTTTTATTTTTTCTGAAGATCACAATGATATCTTTGACCACAAATACCACATCAATCCAGGCAATTTATTTAGCATTTAATATAGCATGTTGAAATATCAATACTTAACTTAAGTTTTCCTTAACTTTAAGGAGGTATTGTAATTCCGGGCCCTGGTCTTACTGACCTGTTATAGCCAAATAATCTGCTATTCGGGTCTAACAGACCTGTTATGGATCTATCATCTACTACTTCAGTCTAACAGACCCGTAATTGCACATTAATCTACTACTCCGGTCTAACTGACCTGTTATAGCCCAATAATCTACTACTCTGGTCTAACAGACCGGTTATAGCCCAATACACTACTACTCACGTCTAACAGACCCGTTACAGCCTTATAATCTAGTACTCTGATCTAACAGAGCCGTTATGCCCCAATAATATAGTACTCTGGTCTAACAGACCAGTTATAGCCCAATAATCTACTACTCTGGTCTAACAGACCCGTTATAGCCCAATACTCTACTACTTACGTCTAACAGACTTGTTATAGCCTTATAATCTAGTACTCTGAATAAACAGAGCCATTATGCCCCAATAATCTAGTACTCCGGTCTAACAGAACCGTTATAGCCCAATAATCTAGTACTATGGTCTAACATACCCAATATAGCCCAATAATCTACTACTCACGTCTAACAGACCCATTATAGCCTAATAATTTACTGTTCTAGTCTAACAGACCTGTTATAGCACAATAACCTACTACTCAAGTCTAACAGACCCGTTATATAGCCAAAATCTACTACCCTGGTCTAACAGATCCGTTATATCCCAATAATCTACTGCTCCCATCTAACAGACCCGTTATAGCCGAATAATTTACTCCTCCAGTCTAACAGACCTGTTATAGCCCAATAATCACTTACTCTGCTTTCACAGACCTATTATAGCCCAATAACCCACTACTGACGTCTAACAGACCCGTTACAGCCCAATAATCTACAACTCCACTCTAACAGACCGGTAATGGCCCAATATTGTACTACTCCAGCCTAATAGACCGTTAAAGCCCAATATTTTACTACTAACATCTAACAGACCCATTATAAACCAATAATCTACTACTCACGTCTTGCAGACCTGCTATAACCCAATAATCTACTACTCCGGTCTAACAGACCCGTTTAAGCCAAATAATCTACTACTCTGGTCTAACAGACCCGCCATAGCCCAATAATCTACTCCTCAAGTCTAACAGACCCGTTTTAGCCCAATAATCTACTACTCACGTCTAACAGACCCGTTATAGGCCAATAATCTACTACTCTGGTCTATCAGACCCGTTATAGCCCAATAATGTACTACTGACGTCTAACAGACCCGTTTTAGCCCAATAATCTACTACTCACGTCTAACAGACCCGTTATAGCCCAGTAATCTACTACTCCGGTCTAACAGAACCGTTATAGCCTAATAATCTACTATTCACGCCTAACAGACCTGTTATATCCCTATCGCCTACTACTTTCCTCCTGCAGACCTCAAACTAACCCCTGAATCTACTATTTATATCATTCATAACTATTACCCACCTTAAAGTCTTCTACATATGATCTCTAACAGAAGTGTTACCTACCCTTTAATCTACTACTCACATCAAACTATTCATAGGGTGTGTTCCATGTTTGCTGAAGGTAAGTGGCATTCGATAGGAGGAGTTCAATATATGGAAAGTTACAAGTTTGCTAGAGGTAAGTATGTGGTGGGTTCCTGATCTGTAGGAGGTTTAAAGTAGACGATAGGTTGTGTAAAATACTAGAGAGTTAAGGTTCTGCTATAGGTAAATAAGGAATTCTAGCTCTGCTAGACGTGAGTAGTAGACTATAGGTCCGCTAGAGTTGACTAGCTGACTGTGGACTGAGTAGGAGGTCTACTAGACTTTTGGGGCTAGATGTTAGAGAGAAGAGAAGACGAAAGCTACTGACAAATGCATGTGTAATTAAACTGATTTTTTACCCTTTACTCCCCAATTATAACGCATTTTGACACCTTTGAAATATGTATTTCAATACATACTATGGAAAATGGAGCGTTTGCTCGTTTGACGTGAATGCTCTTTTTCCATAATAGTTTCAAAAGTATTCATTTCAATGTTGTCTAAAAATAGAAAATGATGTCATGATCTTAAAATAGCCTATGGAGTAAGAGGTTAATTAATTGACAACAATTCACACACCTTATACTCGGGATGCAACATAAATTTTTACAGCGCAGATAAGATGCAAGCACACAAGTCGCGTGAGAAAATGGATTGTCACAAGTTGACGTTATTTTTACTTTTACAGATAATTATACGAGGAGTTGAGAGTCAAGACTTTGCAGAGAAACATAGTGTACCTACCTCCATATTTCATAGTGTACCTACCTCTGTATATATGTTGCAGTTAAAAAACATTTCTTTGCAATAGTAATAATATGTTTTTCATGGGGAAAACAGCCCCTCCCCAAACAGAAACCAAATCGTCTAGCTGCCCCTAATTCAAAAAATCAAATCTAGAGAGCAATTTTCTTCCATACCTACTCTACAAGATACAGCAACATAATTTTAAGGATGGCCACATATTTTGAGCTATACATTATGTATTTCATTAAAATAGTTAACCCAGCAGGCACACAACGTTGACTCAATACTGATTCAACGTTGATTCAACGTCATGACGTTGAATCAGCGTTGAATCAATGTTGTGTGCCTGCTGGGTATATATCATGTATTCCGTGGCTAAGACCTGCCTTTACATGTATAGCACAAAATATTAAGTGAGGTGTCTACACATCAGCGGGAGTTTGGGACTCAATTATTTGCACACATCTCTGTCAGTCAACAACATTCTTTCTTTCAACGCCCAGATCCCCAGAGCACCACACTCAGAAGTTGCGCATGTCCCTGTCAGCCGATAACATTTTCTCTTTCAAAATGAAACTGATATACACTCTTGAGAAAAGTCTTATAGTGGACATCACAATAAATGATATGAAACCAATGGTATCAAAATTTTAACATGTTCTGTTTGGATTAGGAAGAGTACATCTATAGTACAGCTTAATCTGGCCACTGCTAAGAGAATGCAATCTGTCGCATTTAAACAACGCAATTTAATAAAACGTATTATTGAAGTAATTTTACAAACTGTGCGGAATAATTATATAATCAGATTCTAATATCAATCAATCAATCAAACTTTATTCACTCAGTTACATGATACATGTAAACATGAGGCAGCAGCATATAATTTACGTTATGGCGGCGGCTTACATACATTCACACACACACATACGCACACACACTTTACCATTGAGGGTAACTGTGGCAAGATAATGCGCTTGTTCAGCAAATGTTTCAAATCAAATCAGTTTGATTTAATTGGTTTTCAAAAAGTGAAGCAAAGAAATAGCAGTGGAGAGCTGGATCAGTAACCTGAGTCTGGGGTAACTGATCTGTCTCTACACAGGTAGAATTCAGTATATATACTTTTGATACCTAAATAGAGAGAGTGCGAGAGAAAAGTGTCATAAGATTGGCTTGGATGATTTACATGTTAACACATTCCTACTAAAGTCACGCTTCGTGGTTTTGGGTAACTTAAAATGTACCAATCACGAGCTATCCGTGTATTGCTTTTTTTGGATTTGTCACCTGCATGTGTACAGGTTTTAAAGTATTTCATTCATAAAAATGTTTCATTTCACGGAATATGCAATTCTAGGCCATGGTACTACGTTTCGGGAAAAGGATAAACACACACACGCACAAATTCTAATAAAGTACAGTAAAACCTGTCTGAAGCCGCCACTCAGAAACTAGACAAACAAACATTTCAATGACAGAAGGTCGAATGTCGCTTAATGCAGGTCAAAAGTGGTTGAGCTTCTATTGTCAGTTTCTTAAGCTTTAAATTGCTACACGCAACACTTGACTGGTACTTAAAAATAGAGACAAACCACTTATACCACCTTTAGCATGAAATATCACTTGATGTGCAAGGTCTACACTGATGTTGGTGGTATAAAATAGTTATACCATGTTTGTCCACCTGTACGTAAGATAATCCACTCGCTAAAGCTCGTGGATTATCTCCACGTACAGGCGGACAACCCATGGTATAACTATTACTTAATTTATTTGCATACATATGGTGTGTCTTGTAAGTGCAAAGCTGAATTTGCTTTGCGAAATAACCAGTCAAGTGTGATTGACGTAAGTAACATTAGCCGTTGTTAACTGCAGTTATTCTGATGGAATTATCATTTAGCCCATGAATTTATATTATGCAAAATTGAAGTCATTGCCTTCTGCATTTTGTCAAAATATTGTAGGTAAGGAGAAAATCTCAATAGGCTCTTGCTTCCATTCTAATCTTAATGTTTGTATGATTGAAAGTAATATTGTATTGTATGTACTAATATGAAATATTATGTTTAAACCAAACACTGAAGAAAGGCTATATCGCGTCGAGGGCTTTTGGTTAGTGTTGCTTTATCGGAAAGAAAAAAGAAACGCTAAGTTTGACGTAGATGAAACTCATTTATTTCATATGACTTTTGGTTACTGTAAAGGTGACACTTCATGAATGCGTAATTAGGACTGGTCAACCTTAGACATAGGTAAAAGCTGAAAATGAGGCGTGGTTTTATTCAAAAGTAACTGTATCATCTTGCGCCATTATACCTCTGTACAGACGCAAAATACATTATTTACTGTTCATTCACGATATCTTGGCTCAAAGAAACCGTTAGGTGGATTTCACCATTACATCAAATAAGGGAACATTGGATTTGATGTATGTTAACGGTATAATGATAACAAAACAGTTTATATCACAATGAAATTTAAACGGCTTCGTGGCGCAGTCGGAAGGGCGCAGGTACATATCTTTTTTAATAGTAATGAATAGATAGTGGTTCGAAACCCAAAATTCAAAGATATCTTTTTTATTATATATAGTTTGTTGTCTTGTTTGTTGTATATGATTTCACAATTTCTTGTCAAAGTCGCTAAGCTCCATCCTGCCTTTTCATGGCTTCCAAGGCGCGAGGACTGCATTCTCCGATTCAGCTTAGATGCGCGATATCGTTTTGTTTGATATGCCGGTCAGCTTGCTATCTGGCTCCCTCTCTATAATTTGATAATGGTGCAAATAGCACATCATTCACGGCATCTTCTTCGCGTGTTTTTTAAATAACATGTGCAGTAACACGGATCCTATGTAGGGTCCGTGACAGCAATTTGTCTGGCTTGCGATCGAAAAGCCCGCCTATGAGACCTTTCTACCATATGCCAAGAGAAGTATGCGCAGTGAAAATAAAATGTGAGTGAAAGCATAATTGAGCATGAAAATCATGAGTGAGATCGAGATAGGAGTGACAAAACGAAAAAAAATAGGATTCCAAAGGGCTCGACCGCCATAACAGCAGAATATGAAATCAAATATGTTTGATAGTTCTCCATGCTATCCTCTACACTACACAGATTGATTGAAAAATATATCACGTATATAGCTTAATACCATATACTAGGCAAAAAAAGAAACGCCGCACATTAAGATTAAAAATATTACGCGTTAAATGAGAGTTACAAAATTCCATCTGCTATCTATGTTTCGCTGCTATTCCTGCCACACATTATTTCCATTGTTTTATTGGGCTTAGTCAACCCAAACCAGTGTACTGGCTGTCTTTTTATTTTTAAGTTTTTCATATGCACATGCATTTAATTTAGAAGTACACATGTAATAACTACTGAAATCTTTAGTCTAATATCCAATATACTTGAAAACATTTTAAATATTTAAAATAAGAAGTTACACATTGCTAATTTAAGATGCCAAAACGGACACATGTCGAACGCGAAAAGGCGATAGGAATGTTACAAGCTAACGTGACGCCATCGGTGATAGCCCAACAATTTCGATGCCATGCAAGGATGATTCAACGTCTTAGGAAACGTTTCTGACAAAATGGAAAAAAAGTCAGACTTTGCGCATTCATGACGTCATCGCCTAAAGACGCGACGTTAAGATCGATAAAAACGTAGGTTTAAACTGATGAATCAATTTCGTCCGGTAACAACGATAGATAGGACAACCCCAGGAACTCATAATCCAAGAATCAGCACTCAAACTGTGATATATCGTTTGCGAGCGATTGGTGAAAGACCCCCCATATACAATGCATGCTATATAGGCGGCGTTTCTTTTTTGGCCTAGTATATTTATAAGAGCATAAGGTGAAGCTACCTATATTGATGCAATGGTAAAATCCACCGAACGGTTTCCTTGAGCCAAGATATCGTAAATGAACAGTAGTACTTAAAACACCAGCATAATAACTCCATCTGAAAATGTTTATTTAACATAAGCATAGAGGCAAACATTGTTGACCCAGATCAGACTCCTCCTACAGGAGCAGTCTGATCTGTGACCACACTGTTTGTCTATGAGGCTTCAAATATTTTAGTGGACGACAAAAAAACCCGATACATTTTGCGATTATGCGCTTTTAAGGGTTAATAAATGTGAGTTCAGTGTGTATACCGTTAGGATTTTCATGAAATGCACGCACGTTTGCTCGGCCCAAACAACTTATTAATTCTTCACCAGATTATAAATATAACCTGATTTCCCTCGTTTAGCAGATGAAATAGCCAAGCAACGCCCAGATATGAATATTAAAGTTACCGCCTTTACAGAGAGCAAGAGTTCAATTTCACTGCTATTTTACCTATAATTTCAGATTCAAGCTATTTGTAACTGTACAGTGGTACCATTTCCGTTTGAGAAATATCCTGCTCATGTGAGGGTGCTGAGAGCATACTGCTGGAAACCGTTACTTATAAAGGTATACCTTCATTAATCTAGGTCGAATATAACTGCACAGTCATTCTTAAGGAAAGTGTATGAAATCCGAATAGCCTAGTGCAGTATGATCAGAGCCTTTGCTTGTCGCTTGACATCATTTGTGGTTTCTTAGCTCTAAAACAGGCTGCACAGGTTCGTCTGAGTCTATACATGTCAAAATGCCACATTGTTGGAAATCACATAGCACGGTTCATTAAAAGAGTTAGCAGTCATTCTGACACTCAGTAGGGTAAAGTAGGGTAGCTTCAGACATCAGGTAAACTCGGACAGCGACCTTGCTTGTTTCATATTTTAATTATTGGAACAAAAAAAAACCCTGAGCAAACAGTGATAATCCTAATGAGACGGCTCATAAGGAGACGTCTCATCTGGATTTTCAATGTTTGCAGATGTACGTCCGAATTTACCTGATGTCCAAACTTACCTGACTTTACCTCTTTGCAGGATTTATCTGAAATATCTGTACCTATTACTGACCGTAATGAGCACGACCTGTGGATTAGTATTCAGTGCCAGAAGGGGACTGGGAACCAATTATATCAACATATCCCGTGAGTCAAAAACTGAGAGGAGCTCCGAGGCTGTTATTTGAAAATGGGTGTGTCTGATTGGATGATTATGCTGAAGTAAAAAAAAATCACTCTAGCAGATGCAAAATTTATTTTTTTTCAAAATGGTGTATAGTTTACTGCCAGTTGCATTTATATTGTGTTTTTCTGGACCAAAAAGTAAAAATAGTGATTTCTAATTTGAAGTTGGTAAGGGTTTTCCAAAAATATGGCAGCCATTAAACAACATGCAATAGTTGAAAAAGAGCTGGTGAAGGTATGTTTTTTGCTTTCTTTTTCCCCTTATTCATGTTTTGGCTTGAATTTAAGGCATATGGTGATTCCCCACGTGTGTTGTGAGATGCAGAATAAACTGTCAAAAGTAGGGTTTCGCCATTGGGGTCTATGGGATAAATAATTAGTTCACGGTGCCCAGAAGGAATGTGTGGAAAGCAAATTGTTCCTTTCCTGTAGAATGATTCAATTTACCATGTTGTTAAAGAGTTATGAAAATTTCACTTACTGACCCTGGACGGACGGACAGACGGAGTGACAGACAAACTCACTCAATAATTAAAGTGTACACCTGTGGGTCGTGCAATACTGTTTAGACCTATGCTATACAGGCACGTTTGATAGGTTTGGCGAGTATATTCTTGAACAATCTGTATTAGTTATGACTGTTCCAGAATTAATGAGGTAGGCGGGACAGCGGTCGAGTTTTTCACCAAAGCTTCATACCAATGACCAGACAATGCTAAAGTGTATAAGTAAGCAAAATGTTATCAAAATATACCATCTGGTTCAAGAGTTTTGAGCATAGCATAAGCCTCATCACCATATTGCATAGCAATGTCCAGATAATAGGTAAGTAGGCAGGAGATCCCCTTACAGAATGACAATCGTCAATTAGGTAGGAGGTCGCATTTAAAATGAAAATATATAAGTTGGGGAAAAATGACAGTAAGACAGTAGGCAGAAGATCTTATTAAATATGACAATAGATAGTTAGACAGAAAACCCCATCATAAATAACAATAGGTAAGTAGGTAAGAGGTCCCATTTGAAAATGACAATTAGTAAGAAGGCAGTCGATCCCATTAGAAAATGACAATAGGTAAGTAGGTATGAGATCTCATTAGAAGATAAAAAAGATAAGTAGGCAGGATATCCCATTGGAAAATAGCAATAGGTATGTAGGCAGGAGATCCCATAAGTAAAACACAATATGTAAATCGGCAGGAGATTCCATTTGAAAATGACAATAGGTAAGAAGGCAGGAGATCCCATTAGAAAATGACAATAGGTAAGTAGGTATGAGATCCCATTAGAATATAAAATAGATAAGTAGGCAGGATATTCCATTGGAAAATAACAATAGGTAAGTAGGCAGGATATCCCATTGGAAAATAACAATAGGTAAGTAGGCAGGAGATCCCATAAATAAAACAAAATAGGTAAATTGGCAGGAGATTCCATTTGAAAATGAAAAACGGTAAGTAGACAGATGATCCCATTAGTAAATAACAAAGATAAAGATAAAGATAAAGAAGCTTTATTTACCGTCGCTTATTTGAAACAGACAACATAAGCTCTGTAGAGCTTTTACTGCGACATAACGATATCTTTTTAACAGATACTTACCTGCCTTACTCTATCTTCCTAGCACAACCCCTTTTATTAGAGCGTCAGCAAGGGAGCTGCTAGTACCATTTTTTCAACCTTTGGTATGGTGCTGCCGAGATTCGAACCCACAGTCTCCCGCTCCGAAAGTGTCTACCAACTGAGCTATTGTGGCGGTAAAATAGGAAAGAAATATGCAGCAGATGCCATTTGAAAATGACAATAGGGTAGAAGGCAGGTTCCATTAGAAAATGACAATAGGTAAGTAGGCAGGAGATCCCTTAAGTAAATAACAATAGGAAAGTAGGCAGGAGATCCTATTAGAAAATGACAATATGTAAGTAAGCATGAGATCTATTAGAAAATAACCATAGGTAAGTAGGCAGGAGATCCCATTTTAGAATGACAAAGGGTAAGCAGACAGGAGATTCCATTAGAAAATGACAGAAGGAAAGTTGACAAGAGAGCTCATCACAAAATGAAATAGGTAAGTTGGTTGGAGATTTCGTTAAAAATTGACAATCTGTAAGTTAGCAGTAGATCCCACTACAAAATGACAGTATGAGACCCCATTACAATATGACAATATGTAAGTAGGCAGGAGATTCTATTAGAACGTGGCCATACGTAAATATGCAGGAGATTCCATTAGAAAATGACAATTGATAAGTAGGCAGGAGATCCCATTAGAAAATGGCAATTGGTAAGTAGTGAGTAGATCCCATTAGAAAATAACAGTAGATAAGATAAGTAGATAAGTAAGCAGGATATCCCGTTAGCAAATAACAATAGGTAAGTAGGCAGGAGATCCCATTTGAATGATAAATAAGTGATTTCTCCTCGCAGACTGATTATTATTTGATGCCCCCTACAATTAAAGAAAATAGGTTGGAGCTCTCTTCTAACCAGGTAGATGATTTGAACTAAGTAAGATATACTCTGTGAGTGATCTTTTGATAGCGGTAGGTGAGCCATATCCTTGGATTGAGTATTATTAATGAGGTATATTCAAAAGAATTTTTCAAATTAAGTTTCCACCTGACGTGTACGCTTATACTTTAAGGGGTACAGATAGGGCACAAATTGGAGTAATCTGAAGGCCATTCGGAAACGTGCCCTCCGGTCAGGAACACTATCACGAAAGAATAAATGCCACCATAATTCCGCCATGGCAATGTGGACCGCTTCAATTGAATTGTGTGAAGTTCGAAAGTTTGAAAATTCAACCTATCAGCCTCGTGTTTAAACAGCTTCCTCGGAACCCGTCAAATACTAAAGCATGAAAAACACGTGTTATTCCTATAATCGGTAAAATATACCATTTTCAGGAAACTAAGACAACGATTGCCATTTAAATAGACACGGTTATAAATAAGATATTTTTATGTGCCAAAAGAGGTGGCGCTCTTACCTCTTCATAAAACAATTGAGCCGCGACATGTGATTTCCAACAATGTGGCATTTTGACATAAGTATACTCAGACGAGCCTGTGCAGCCTCCTTTTAAGCAGCTTAGAAACTCCAAATTATGTTCAGTCAGTAGCTTACCACTCATAGAATATTCAAGCGACTAGCAAAAGCTATGATCAGACTGCGCGTATGCGCAGGCTGGTCTGAGCATTTGCTGGTCGCATATTTCACATTGTTGGAAATCTCATGTCGCGGCTCAATTTTGCTGTAGAACTCATTTCGTAGACAGGGTGAAAGAGTGAGCATGACCGTGAAACGATCAACAACACGTTTTTGTGGAATTTAACAAATCTATTTCTTTGTTGCTCAATTGTTTCGAATATATGCCATAACTGTATGAGGCTCTTCAAATGATTAATCTATCCCTCGTCCTGAGGTTATAAAACTTTTTTCGTGCTGAAAACAACTGAGCATGAAATAACAACTGCTCATTAAATCTAAAATGCTAAAAAATAAAGATTGTTCTTGCTTTCAATCTCTCAGTTGAGTTGAGCATGAACACGTTTTATAACCTCGGGTCTGATATAATGAGTTTGTTCAAATATTTATTTCAGATTATGCTTCAATCTTACCGCTTTGTAATGTGGGTAGACACAAGTATACGTTTCACAACATCTAATCTTGACCCTCTCTTTGAAAAGGGTAAACGGATGGGTGTTCTTTCCTCTCCATACAGGCCCCTTTATTTGGCATCCCAAACGCACGAGGATACATTTACCTTCCTTCAAGAGCCACCTTGCCTATACTGGAGGGGTACCATGTTCCAAGCAGGTATCTTGCTTTTCCACAGCGAACATAAACTTGTATATGACTACATAATACAGCCATGGATATCGTGTGCCCTTATTGAGAAATGCATGAAAACAAGGCATGATCCAACGCTGATACCTCATGACTGCTACCAGGTTTATCATTCATGTCACAGATATGAACAGTCGGTTTTGAGTATACTTATAATTAGACTTTTCACCGATTCTGCGAAGGATCACGAGATTGAACGTAAATATCATTTTGTATACAGGCCGGGTAAATGAGTATGCCAATCATAGACTGTAGGCCACGACACGACACCGCGAGGAAGAAACACAGAGCACTGACAGCCAGGCACGACGCACTTACAGTTAAGCAGCCAGCTCTCTCTTCCTCACCGAGATGATTGCTAAACTATAAATGACACAAATAACAAGTCCATTAAACAAGGACCCTCACGAAAACCCCACACACAACAAGATCAACAACAAACAAAAGATAAACAAGAACAGAATCGCCGCCTTAGAAATGACAGCTGCCAAGGCTAATGGGGGATTAACTGCATTTTATCACATGACGCCACCATGCAATAAAATCGATAAACCACTAGTGGTTTACAGATTTTCGGGAAACATTATGACGTCCATAACAACGTTGCGTACATATTGACAAAATTATAACATTTTTACGCCAGAAATTAGATTTCAAAGTAATCTTAATGTCATATGATAAATAAAATACAAGATTCGTGCTCTTGTATTATTGAATTTATTCAAATCGTTGCGAAAAAGATAAAATGTTCGGCAAGCCTCGCATGTTATCTCTTTCCCCCAACTCGTTTAATAAATTCAATAAAACATGAGCACTAATGTAAGATCCTCTAATTACTGGTCAAGTCGTCGCCCTAGATTCGACCGAGGGCTTCATTGCGATTAATACACATCTAATGAGCAGATCTAAGCCCGGTGTGCTGGAAAGTAAAGTATATAACATTCTTTTCTGTATTTACGTTTGCCAAGCCCAAGTGTAATAATATGTTGCACCACTCCGTGGTTCGGACTGTGCAGCACATTATCACACTTGGGCATGGCAAACAGTAATACAAGGAAAAGAATGTTTTATCCTCTTATTAAATTGAGAAACCGTCAAAATTTAACTATACCAATTATGCAATGTGTCAGTCTTTCAACCCTTTACTCCATAGGCTATTTTTAGATTTAGATAATGACATCATTTTCTAGTTTTAGACAACATGGAAAAATTCAAGAAAAAGGGGCTCTTACATAGTAGGAGAAATGCCCACGCTTGGAATTTTATAATAGTATGTTTATTAATTGTCTGGGGTATGACTCTTATATTTATGGTGCATTTGAGTTTTTATGCAATTGTATTCCATTGCTAAGGATCATTGACGGTTTGGGCCTTATACGCCTATTTTTCTGATTCACAGAACGCTGCTTTTGAGCTTCTAGTGTGGTGCATGTAGTATCAGTGCAATAGGTGAATCTAATGGCAAGAGCCAGCTAGCAAAATATTTTCAAAATTCCTACGCACTCGAGAGTTATGGCGGGTAGAAAGGGGAGGGGGTCTGAAATTTCATGAAAATAAAAAGTGCTTTAAAAAGTGATTTCTGCACGTTTTCTTGATTTATTTGGTAGGCATGGTGATATCTATTGAAAATACCATATGCAGAGTATCAACCGATCACGATAATTGATGAAATTATTTTAAGAACAAAATATGTTCTGTAATAAAATGATTTTGGAGAGATAATTTAGAAGTTACCTGTACATTTTGACTTCATGTACCGTAAATAACACAGAAATGAAAGCTCAACAAAAGAAATAAATACTGTTGAAGGAAAGAAAGTGTCCCATTTAGCATTGGAAAGTAAAACTGATTCTAACTAGAACCTTTGAATATTACTTTTGCTTTGGTTAAAGGGCATAGCATGTTAAATGTATCTAAAGTGTCCGAATATTTATGGTATATATATACATGTATATCCCTATATGAGACAATATATTGAACACTAAAGTATTTACCTGCTATAACTCTTTGCATGCCAGTGGATAATTTTGCCGTCTGCCAATAGCCTTTTGCAAACAGTTTGAACCCAAATGAAGACCAAAAGAATGTCGGTCTTGATCTGGATCCAAACTGTTTGGTACTCCGATGGTGGTCATGGGTGGTTTATTTTTTAAAAACTTAATTTTGAAGAAAGTCAGCAGACGAAAATAAAATAATAAACAAATCCCTAGCATGCAAATAGATAAGTACAGGACGTTTGCAAAAGAATTTGTCATTTAATAACAGTGAGATTTTTTCTGATGAAAAAATGCACAAAACCTTGCTATTCTACTTTTAATCTTTAAGATTTTTATATTAAACTAGCACAGAATACAAAGCAATTTAGGAGGTTGGTTCTAGAGAACTTCATTACTGTCAGTAATTTCTTATTTGGTAGAAAAAGCATTTTATGGGCTTAGGTCCCGGGTTTTTGGGCTGCTGAACATCTTTCCCCCCCCGTGTGCCAGCAAGCCACTTCCATACAATGTGTAAAATACGGTAACACATATACATGCCAAAGCTTTTGCTGGCACACGGGGGGAATGATATTTTAAAAAATGTTTTCGGATTTCTATATATTATAATGTAAAACTGATTGTTCTACCCAAAATTTTACATCTTTGAAGCATTTAATATCGAAAACGGATTTCACAGCCATAAAGTACTCAGGTCAGGGTAGCTTTAAGGTGAAGAAAGGGACGATTGGCAAACTTTTATTTTTACTGAAAACCATAGGCATTTACCCATAGCAAGTGTCAATGATCCTTTATGACGTCATGAATGATATCACTACAATACCTTAGGATACCCAATTATAATCATTTCTAAAGTAATTGACATATCATGTAACGAGCGCAGAAATGTTTTATTAAATGACTATATCATCGATAAGTTCGTTGATACTATAAATGGCCTTGTATGTATTAGGATAGTGGGTGGGCATTCATTTTTATGACATGGTACCCCAATTTTCAACCGTATATTATTTATTCAGTCAAAGTTCGAATTAAATTTTTTTATGCGTTGCGGTCTTTGTCAAGATACCATTTCAGCATATAAACTATCCATATATGTTATGAATATGTAGACCAAATTTCATGAAATTCAAGGACCGGTAACATAATTTTTCAACTTAATGTAAACACATGGCTCTAATTCATTGAAATGTAAAAAAAAAAAATAATTATTTTTCAGTGTAAACTATACTTGAATACTTGCTTAGTTTGAATCATCATGCTACTGGTATACTGCACCTCAAATGGAACACAGTTTTTCGTTTTTAAAATTTTACATAAAAGTTACTTCACACTGAAAGTTTGCATGCGCATAGAAATAGTAAAACCCTATCTAGATTTAAATTTTGGCGGAGACTGATATCTATTTTACGGCTCTGATATTTTGTAAAAATAAATAAAAGTAAGTAAGGGTGCAAAGATCAGGAATCGATACAATTAAGTACCACACCTGACCCAGGATACCAATGGGAAAGTGACAAACTCACAGTAGACACCACACACGAGAGCCAAGAGGTCAGCCCTTTCCCAGCAGGTGACCACAAAGCACATATATTATAAACAGACGCGCACAAAACATAGCAAACACAAGACAGAACAAAAACATAAAAGATCCACAAAAGAAGGACCGCCTTGGAAAGGTCAGTAAAATATTTTACTGGAGGGCTTAAACCAGTTTTATGGCAGTTTTTGTTAGCATGAAAATAAATACCCTTTCAGTACCTATTTTTGTACTGTCGGTACATGGGGTAGATATACCAGTATTTGCTCATCTATAAAATGTCAATTTGAGATTACAGCAGACGATTATCTTGTTGAAGGCATCAAATCGTGCGGCTTACGATGCAATCCAAGCTGCTTTTATAGGTCTACGAATAATTGCCTTCTTTTGGGTCATTAGTTTTGTGACAAGGTTGGAAATAATAACTGAAACATTATTGACTAGGCTGATAAACGGCAACGCAAGCCGATATGCAGCTACATTTAAAACCACTGAAGCATTGTTGTAAATTGTCTTATATAAGTATATACATGGTTTTATGTTCAACTGATAGTCATTGATCCGTTTCGCTCAAGGTACTAGATGGGATTGTTATTTGGCCTAAAACATTAAGAATGTTAAAATTCCATCCTATCACAGCATTTATGAAAATGCATGCAGACTTCCAAAAAAATATTTTTGATTAGGTTTTTTGGTTTAAATATATATATTTCCAATTAAATATAAAATTCGCATTTTAGATTTAATGTTATTGCCGAAAAACAGTGTTCCAATTAAAGGGCTATACTACAGTAGTACGTTTATTGGTAGAAGTTGATATGTTAAGTGTTTTTTCCCAATTATGGATTGGCAAAGAAATAAACAATATTCCTTGATATTAAGTGCCACGATTCTTATTTATTGAAGTACTTACACAATAATATTACCCAAAATGATACAATATGGTGACACCTGTACTTAACACATCTAGTTTCTAACGTTAAAAATACATCTATCCAATGTTACACGTAATATGTAACATTATTAAGAATTTTAATTCATACAGAAGAGAAACCTTATGACAAGTCAGTTCATACAGGAGAAGAACCGTATATCTATGATTTTATAATTGTAAGCCTCATTAATAAACCTGGTTCACAAGAAAAGCCCCCTGTCAAACCTATTGGTTAAAATTAACCATTTTGGTCACAGAGAACTCTTGGCCTCAAAGATATTGCAATTTAAATGCTGAAATCTTCTCCAATCATTCTGTTCTGTAAAACTGATGCTGGTTTCCACCAAATAGCAACATTTATACTTAAGCTGGCTGTTTATTCTAGGCATACAGTTTCGTTTTTGGACCTCACTTATTCATGTAGAACACTGTTCTATGATACCTTTGATAAGACTCTGTTACACTTTATCCTGGTCACAACACCAAACTGTGATTCCTCTAGTTCAGTTGGGATGTTCAGGAAATATTTGGTGTTCTTGTTTTCACACGTTTATTGTTATGATATTATGTTTCTTGAACAATATCATTCAGGACTTGAGGAAGTGATGATACCCATTGTCTTGGCCCCATAGCACCATGACATGGGACCATGACCTTTGGCATTTCTGACCATTGAATCATTTGAAATTGTCTAAACATGTCTTTCTTTAAGAAAAGTGGAAGTAGATTTAAAAACATCCTCCTTCTGTTGAGTTATTGATTCATTTCAACTGAATAATTAATTTTGCTAAAACTGACCTATACCCATAAGCGATAGGAAATGACAAAGTTACCGGTTTCGGATTTTCTTGAAATTTGGCTCAGATCGGCAGGATATATATATGGCAAGTTTTTGTGATAATATGATATCTTGACAAAGACTAGAACATATCTATCTTTGGAATTGAATGTTGAATGTTTTGTAAATTTTTGAGAACAAATATTGAAATTTTATAATCACTTCTTAGAAAATGTTTTTGTTTGTTTGTTTGTTTGTTTGATTTGATTCTTTACGTCCACTCAACAATCTTTCAGTTATGCGGGACGGGTATTCCTGGGTTGAACCAGTACTAAGCTAGGATAAATGTGTCTTGCTCAAGGACCACAACGCAGTGACGCCGGTGAGGCTCGAACCCGCGGCCCTTCGGTCTCGAGTCAAGCACTCTACCACTGAGCCACTGCGCTCCCTTAGAAAATGTAAATCATAATTTATCCAAATGGTTTTGTGGTATTAATGGTGTTTTGGATTAAATCTCGATGACAAATCATAGAAATAAACAAACCTATAGATTTAGGACATAGGAATTTAGAGATAGGTACCACATCAAAGGTGGAGTATGTCAGGGTTGCTTCCTAAGCCTTAATTCGAAAAATACATTTTCATAGTTTGTATATAATGAGTTATTAAAATGCAAAGTTTAAAGAAAATCCATGCGTGGGCACAGTTGTAAGTACCCCTTTCAAATATTTTTGAGTTTGGCTGATTTTCCTGATATTCATTTCTGGAAAACAGTTTATGCTAGGCCCAAGCCTGCGTAGCAAGAAAAGCTGAGAGTACACCCCCTTGGAATACAGCACAACTGATGATGCGGGATAAACTTAGATTAAATTTCTTATATGTGACCAAGTCCAACATGTTCCATCTCCGACATTTAATCCGAGGTCCATCTTACACTCAGTGGACCAATGTATGTCTGTTTAACTCTTTGCATGTTGAGTAATTATTCATTTCGTCCGCTGTTTTATTCCAAAATAATCTTTTTTGACAAAATTCTTTCAGGAATACCACAAGAGTGTCAAACAATTTGGATCTAGATCCGGCTTGACTATTTGTCGGACCTGATGTGGGTCCAAATTGTTTGCAAAAATTATCAGCAAATGTCAATAGTAGACCATAAGCTAAAGTATGCGGAGAGTGCATGTCTTCTATACTTTTCGGATTTGGCATTCCAGTAAACATTATCTAGTCACTTTCACTTTGTCGAAGATAAGGGCTCCTTCATGAATACTGCTTTACATTATATGGCCAAATAAAGACATACCTGTGTTTAGGGTAACCCGACCCTACCTTAATTTACTAGTGAAACATAGATTTTTGTCAGGTTTTCTGTGAAAAATATGATTTTATGCACTTTGAAAGGCAAAATCAAAATGCATATATTATATTTTTTCCAGAGAAAAGATAAGTTAAAAAATATGTGTGCCTACGCTAACTTAAATAGTCAGACCCACTTATTTTTTTATTTGGCCTAATGTTTCCTTTATTGTTTTCGCAGCTTAACCTGCTTAACTTGTTCAGATCATCGTTGAACTGGTTGTTACTGTCCTACCAGCCAAGAGTGACAGTGACGTCATGTTAGTTTACAACGGTATCAGGGACTTAGAATCGATATATCACTTGTGCATTAATCCTATCCGCAGGAAAGGATTAATACACACGTGATCGATCGATTCACATTAGCTCAAGTGGAGTGTACATGTTGATGTTTTAATTACAATTGTAAACAAAACACGACGTCACTGTCACTTTTGGCTGGCAGGACAGTGATTGTCGCTACAATGTTCCTCATCTAGCTGTTTGCTTTGATCAGCATTTAAAGTACACGCTAAAGTTTCATATTTTTCTAACTTCTTTGAAAGTTTATAAAGCTGTTGCCTTCGTTTCTTTAATCTTCTTTTTCTCTCTTCTGGCGTTAAATATTTTAGAGGCATTGTTCTTGGTGGTGTATTTGAAGCGGTGTTTTTCTTCAATTTGTCCCTTTTACTAGTTTGTTTCATTGATTTTATTAACGAATAACACGGTGGACAAACAGTTTTAGACATATCTATGGGATTATCGTCACTGTTATACCATAGTTTGCAGTCAATATTATCCATTCGTTTCAGCGCTGGCCATTCCCTCAGTTTATTTGGTTTCCTTTCAATTGAGTCCTTCAGCTCAATATAAACATTTTCAACACCAGGACATATCGTAAACTTACTGTCTGACTTCATTTGATTCATATATATGTCTAAAGATCCGTCATCTACATGTTCACTGTGTATTGTTGTAAACTGGACTTGAAACTCGTACTTTCCGGTATGGTCGATCAAAATGCGTACGGCTTTGTATGGTCCTAGTGTTGGGTGGTCATAGTCATCGCTTTCAATAATCAACCATCGTGATCTTGTACCTCTGGTTTCTCTAGCGAACAACCCATTTTGAATGGCTTTGGCACTTGCACTAGCGAACAAACAGTTTGTTTTGTATTCAGCGTCGGATGTCCGAGGCAGAATGTTGCGAAATCCACTCATTTTAGCTCATGCAACAAGCTCTGCACGTATAGTTTGCATATACATGTAATACCATTGAGTCCCATGCAATATTGCTTTCATGTCAGTACATGTTCGGGAATTCGAATGTTTTCGAGAAACAGGACGAAGTCATTTTCTATATTCCTTTCATTGTTCCAACTGCTGGTGGCACTGTAACAAACAGAAACACACATTTGAGTTGCGACATGACAAAACCAGCATAATGGCCGTACCTCCAACAAAGACTAAGATCAGCCTGGGCACCCACCTAATCAGACCAGTTTTCGCTAGCGGGTCTTAAGCAACCAATTTCAGTGGCGTGTCCAGAGGGGCCTCAGGGGGTTCGCTGGAACCCCCTCCCCGTCCCCCGTTTTTAAATATCCTGTGCAAATGAAATAATTTGGTCTCAGTGAGACCAATTATTTCATTTTCATGGGATATTTAAGAAAAAAATGAGGTAAAATCAGAACCCCATATAATACCTACATCTACATATACATATGACCCCCTTTCTAGAAATCCTGGATCCGACCCTGAATTTAGCGCACAATGAAGACTCTGATCCCAGCCTGATCTGAGTATTCGCTGAACAGACGCTCGTATTGTTGATTTGGTATTGTAACCACGTTGTGATGATTTGGGGATAATTCCCGCATTTCTCAAAATACATAAGATGTGACAGTGGGCATTCGTTAAAGCTGCATACTCTGTAACTATGAACATTTTTCGAAAAAAATATTTTCTTTTTAAATCATTTGTAAAAGTAGAATAAAGTTATGTTGTCACAATAAATCTAATTTCTACAGCTGAAAACTGCATGGAAAAGTGAATTATCTTATAAGAACGGGTGTATTTTCTCTTGTTTGTAATTATTTGCGTCCCTCCAATAATTCTATACAGTTAATCTTTAACATAAATGCTGTTGTTTTGGCACTAATAATTTGTTAATTATTACGAAAAAGGTAAAATGTATACCTGAATTTTAGCATTTTTACTTTGTTCTTGAAAAATAGAAACATTATTTTTAAAATGAAAAATATCAAAAGTTACAGATTATGCAGCTTTAACATCAACACAGCGATACTCTTAGTGAATGCTTTAGTTGAGAGTTGAATAAAATTACTATTTCCCATTTTTCTTCTGGGTAGCGACAAACATGTACTTTAGAAAGCAGTGAAGATCCTGTTGAAATGCCGCATAAAGAGGTAGTTCATCAGTGTCTGCACCGTAATTTTTAAAGAAAAAAAATCAACCTTCAGGGACAGAAATGCATCGGTTTATGAACTTTTGACCGGGAACCCCTTGAAATACAAAATAGACCATTCCACGCTTTATTGTACCAAATTACGTATGGGATAATCCATAACAATGAAGAGTGTAAATTATCACCAAAATGCCTATTCTGTTCCGTTTTCTCTGCACAAGAGTCCGAGTTTGAATAAAAATAAGAATATTCCTCAACGAACAACGCACATGTTGACTGTAATCCGCACAAATTTACACTGTCAGAAAGCAGCATTAAATTTCGAAGGAGTTGGCAGGTGCACGGCATAATAAACATTACTCCGTTCCCCAAATGAACCCAAACCACCGTTGCATGACTAAGTAGGTACACTGAACTGTAATTATTACCAAGAAGCTGAATTTAATTATTACCAAGAAACTGAATTATCATACCAGGTTGCTTGAATATATCTAAGTTGACTGCATTCCACTTTATTAAAATGTTTCTAGCGATTTTGATAGGTTTTTTCACTGAAAAGTACCGTTAGAGAATGTCTTAATACACATGACTAATTCCGGGCTTTAACTTTGGTATCAGTCTATCTTACCCTCCATCATTTTGACTATGCCCATGAATCACAAATTTAAACCACAAAATAGATCTTCATTGTCTACAAACATGTGAGCTACAAATGTAATGGTGAACTTCCATTTTCCCCTGAAAATGGCCCAAAATTGTTTAGATTAGTGAAGGTGAAAGGCCATAAACCTGCCACATGTAGCATTGGAAAGTGCGGATCTAGACTGCTACAATGACCTCGTTGGTAAATGAGAGTCCCTAGTTTCATACGTGGGGCAGTGAAGCAGTCTGGTGCTGAACCAGAAAGTTTTGTCAGAGAAGAGGATCAAAGTACCACTAGAAGCGGGCCATTATAGACCCGACAGCGAAACGCCATTAATCGCTGACGGGCCGATGATGGCCCAACATTGAATGCTGGCTTTATTTTCAGAATATCCAGGAGCGGATTCAGAAAGTTTCGTCAGTGGGGTCTAGCTCTAACAACTGTAATAGGGCCTTCCTATGCCAACCTATTATACAGAAGATTCAGGTCTATGGGGCCATCATCGGCCCAAACGAAACGCCATTTTCGCTGGTAGGCTATATTGAATGCTGGCTAGGTAGCTTTGTGATTTCCAGGAGGGGGAAGGGGTGGGTAGTACGAACCACCTGTCCCCCGCTGGATCCGCTCATGGAATCGATTGACTCCACAGGATGTATTTTGCTCAAACATCATTTTAAGTTAAGAGTAATATTATCATATGTCCCCTATGGAATAGAGATGAATATTATTAATGGGCCTCGACACGAGAAAACCTGTCTTCGGGGGTTTGCGAACACCACAGGCGCAGACCAGCCTGCGCATACGCGCAGTCTGATCAGCGCCTTTGTTATTCGTTTTTAGAGAAACCAATATGTAGACTTCCTATTGATGAAATTTAAATTTTCTAGCTAGTCTCTGTAGCTGAAAAAAAGGTCTGAATCCTACTTTGTCGAAAACCCCGAAGACAGGTTTTCTCGCGTCAAGGCCCATTTGATATAATATTGGGCACATACTAATTTCAAGCCTGGTCCGGCCTGGCCTTATCATAATATATAACGTAATTTACCTTAATTCATCTTTTGATGACATAACAGTTGGGCCAGACCAAAACAAATTTGCTAATGAGGATGTTTCTCCAGAGGCTTGATTAAACTGATATCAGTGAGAAGACTGAAAATTTGGCGTGAAGCTGCAAAGTTTGTTTGGTTCGATTCTTTACGTCTCATCACAGCTATGGTCATGTCGAGACGGTCAGTCCACTTAACCACACTGTTTCCTGGGCAAGCTCGACTTAGCGGTAAACCAGTAGTTAGGCACTTACTTTGAAGCTGCAAAGTACTGAAATAATGTTTGTAGTTCAAAATACGAGGGATGTTCGAAATGAATTGCTTATATCTATCTGGAGACTTAAAATTTCAAGTTAGCCCAAAAGTGCTCATTTAATTCCATTGAAGCACTGCCCGTGGCTAGAAATGCAAAGCTTCAGCCGATGTATCCACTTTCTGAAGGCGTCAAGGTACACTGATTTGGGCACAGTGTTATGGTACTGATAAATGGCAGATCCAAGTGCCTGTCAGGACTGGTATTTCCGTCCAGCAAGGAATTATTTCAATTGTGAAAACATAAAGAAATCACATGTAATGGGGCAAGGTTTAGGGAATACGGGAGGTGTGAGGCAGGCATAACAGTTACTTTTCTTTCTGCAAAAACGCCGTAACTATTGTGGAGGTATAAGCGGGGGCATTGTCATTTAGAAGACGGATATGTTAAAAACTAGTGATAGGGCGTCATTTCTGATAATACTTTTCAGTTTATTCAATGCTACGTTCTTGTAGTACTTTATGACGACGCTTTTGTCCTTTTCAACCAGCACTTTTATTGCGACTCCTTCAAAAAATTGCATGCAAATCCTTCTGTGCACTCAATGACCGTTTGAAAATTATTGTGCATTTGCTGTGTTTAGTGGCCCAGATTTTATTACTAACCTTTCTGACGGGCTAAAGTTAATGGACCAAAGTCTCATACCTGTGACGACATTGGCAAACTGCTTTTTGTCATAAGTTGGAAACATTTGAAACAGCTTTTTGCCCACTTTAACCTGTTATCTGTTTTTCACACCAGTCAACAGATGTGGCACCCATCTAGCAAAAATCTTTCGGACTTTCAAATGCCTCTTAAAAATAAGGTGAACCGTTGATAGTGATATGCCTACTTTTCGTGTAATATCACGAACCGTAAATCTTGCATCTCCTTCAATTATTTCCTTTATCTTTTTTTAAAAAAAATTCTTTACGAGATGCAAATTTTGGCCTACCTGATTTTGGTGCATTTTTGATGGACTCTACACCAGGTTCAAATTTATTTTTCCAGCGCCTAACTGTAACATAAGACACACAAGAAGGTCCATAAGCAGTAAAAAAATTCATTCATCAGCTGCTTCAAAAAACAACATTTTATGAGCAAGCTTTGATGTAAGCCCGTTTTTCATCTTCTGGTCGACGCTTCTACCAACCATTTTTACTACAGTGGCCATGACTGCGTGAATAAATATGGCAAATTTTATATTTATACACCATTGTGTAGACCTTGAATAAACCTAGAGAGGTATGTATTGGTTTTTATCGTGCCCCACGTGGATATCGAGATATAGTCCAATACGCAATTCATTTCAATCATTCCTCGTAAAAGCATACAAGTTCAAACGTGCTGCAAAATGCAGCAAAAATGATGCACGACGAAGAAACACACCCCTACTCGCTTTGTTCCCCTACCTTTTCTTTCACTTTGTGTCGGCTAACCATTTCAGCAATTAGTTTTGACCATTTTTTGCATTATATGTTGGTTGTCAGCATAAACATTGTCAATATTTGAAAACCCTGTTAGAAGAATCCTCTTCAATAATTGGAAAGGGGGTTCTGACTACCTGTATTTTCAAGAACTGATTATTTGCAGTTTGGGAACTAGCAGATATATATGCAAAACGGTGCATATACCAAAATGTGCCTATATGGTTTAAAAGGCAACAGAAGAGAATTGAAAAAATGACACATTAGAACCAACAATTTTGTAGATGCCCAGCTGACATGTTATACTAGTTTACACTTTGTGAGCAATTATTCAAACATAAATATGGCGGTGAGCGAATCAACTGTTGCAAAGTTGGTCCGCTCATTGGCGCGAATGCATAAATTGATCTTCAATTTTGGAATATTGCGAACATGTTGTATGCTAGGTTTAGCATGCGGCTGTCTCAATCAAAATTGTAATATGGGTGGAACCCCTCCATATTATCAAGTCTAACTCAAAAGTGAAATAGACAGAAAATTAGAATAATATTGAGTGATATTGCTATAACTTGAATAATGATGATGTTTGTGTGAATTGTTATTGTTGATATTGAACATTGAGAAATATGTGAACATTGTGAATGGTTAAATATTGTATTGATGTTGAAAGAATATTTTTTAAATTGAAGTGAAATTTGCAATTGTTATACAATGTCCGTCATGGCCAAATAAGGCCAATATTAAGTAAGCATTGTAGTTTGTTATCATTATAGTACGTTTTACAAAGATAAGTCAGCAAAATAATTGAGACATTCCTTAACATATGTCTAATTACAAAAGCTACTCTTGCCTGTAACCTTTTACATCTTTGCGCATATTTTCTTCAAGAATAAGTGGCAGTCAATCCGTCTTATGGTCAACATTTGAACAAATTATACTCAACAGTTCTGCTTACTTGAGAGTTTGGGTAATTCTTTCTTGACCAGACGTTTTGTATAAAATGTAAATAATGTACATTTATAGTGAAATAATTTTGCGGAAAAAGGATGAATCGAGTTGCAAAATGATACCCGGAGCTGAAAAAACGAATTACTTAATAGTCAAGGAGCTAAATTTTTGAAAATTGACTTGGCACAATTGTCTAGCCAGAAAAGGTTTGACTTCAGAAATCGTTAGAACTACGCTTCTACAACATTTCTAGGCACGTCGTACAGTCAAATTGTGGTAGCAGTTTTTCAGGATGAGCCATTTTGTACACCTACCCCATTTTTACGAAAAACAAAATTGCAACATTTGAATCAGAAATGGTACCCAGGTGGTTTCCAGATGGTACATACAGTCGCCCTTTATTGCCAAAATCTCGATAAGGACCTAAATCATTATTAAGATAAACTGTTTGCATCCAGAAGCACTACTTTTAAGTTATAAATGTCATATATGTTATATCTTCAATTACACCTTATAAAATCAATTATTTTGGTCAAAGTTTGATTTGATAAGCTCTAAAATGGGTATATGGGGTTTACATGCCATGTTTGGAATAGATAATTACCTGACTGTTTCAAAACTGCTTACACATTGTTTCTATCATGATTACTTTAAGAATTATAAGCTGTTGAATATGATTACCCCAAATTAAATGGTGAATATGGTTAGAACTATTTTACTTGTAAGTTAGCATGTAATACCATCTGCTGACTTCATAAACCATAATTGAGCATTATCTCGATACACGATAGTAAAAAGCTATACTTAACTGCGTTTCTGGTGTGAAGTTTCATATTTTGAAGCTTATATTGCAATATGTAACGTACATTACAAACTTTAAGGCTTACTATTTATATTGCTAAATGCCTTATATTATATGTCATATGGTATTTTATTTAATTTCAAACCTGTTTTGTTTTAAATTTATAACAAGACAGCAGTTTGTTCTAAAATAATTATCAGTTTTTATTAAGTTACTATATCTATAAACATTTACATTTGCAATAAAGCAATTTTTTTTTAGTTTCCATCTCCACAAAATATCATTTTGATTTGTTTAAAGTACAAGATTCTCAAACACATAAACAAAGAAACAGATAGCTCTTTAGTGGTATAAGTAGAAGAATACATTCCATTTCTGTCAAATTTATCAAAGTAACATATATAACCATATCAAATATCATAAGGTCCTATGTTTGTCCAAAATGTTATCAAAGACAGTATACAATCGTGCCCTGAAAAGCTATAATATTAAGGATGTAGAATTTTGTACTATTTATCACAGAAGAAAAAAACGCAACTAAGTTTTATTAAATGAAGTCTAATCAGTCATTTGAAAATATTTTATATACCCAGTTTACTATTGTACACATTATACAAACAAAGTCAGTAACATATTATAGGGTAGCTCCTTTTATAATACCCCGGTTAATGTCCCATAGAAAAAAAATACAAATTACTGAATGTTTAGAGAGATGGCACTATACTATTTTTCTTCGCTTACATTCCAGACAGAATCAATTGCCTAAGAGATGGTAGGATAAAATTTATATATATTACAATAGATGTTATGCATTAAACATGTCTGTAATCAGTTATTTTTAAAGAGAATGTCTAAAAATCAAATTGTTTACTGACATTTATATGCATATGCAGAAGATGACACAGTTAGTAACTTTGAACATTTGCTAAACTAATATCTCTTTATAAGGACAGGTTTTAAATAGAAGAAACATTTCCCGGAAAATGGGTAAAATCAGATATAATGGATGACAACAAACTCATGTGATATGATCATATCCGAGAAATACAGGTTAATTGCTGCATATGAAACTATTTTAAACACATACAACATTATCAGGCAAGAGTTTAGTTATTGTGACACTCAAGTAGGTAATGTAAAATATATTGTAAAATGTCCTTTAAGATAGTGGATGGAAAAATAAAATGTTTAAAACATACAGTCATGAGGTTACTTACTTTTGCAATCCATGCTAATGTAAATGATGCTTTTTTTAACTATACTGAATGTACAGGCCAAATTATTACAGGAGTCTTGTAAACAGAATTCTTGTTTACAAAGCGCTATATGTATATAAACATAAGAATGAATATGTGATATAAAATCAAAATCAACACAGCTTTTTAAAAAAATATCTTGCTTCTTCAGATAGAAAACAAATGCATTACACATAAGTACGAATTTATATAAAAGCACAAAACATGTTGAGAGTAGTGATTTAAAGAGATATACAAATAGCCAATTGTTCTTACAAACACTTTGTGCAGTAAAGTCTTTGTAATCAATGAAATACTTAAATGCTATGCCTATAAAGGTTGCATGAAAGTATATATGCAAGTCATATTTGCAATGCTTCCTTACAAAAGAAACCATACTTCTATTACTTTAAAAGGTAAGTATAAATCTTAGAGGTTGATAAAGCAGTGCCTCTATTGCTGTATATCTTATGTGATATAATATACATGATTTTGAATATCTTATCTTGGATATGTTATTTGACAGTAAACAAGTATGAATTTCGTTACCATTAGTTAAAAAAGCATTCGCTGAACTTTTTATGTAATTTATACATGCTCAATTGAAGATTTGAACCACCATATGCGATTTTGGCACTTACCACATATGGGCAAATGCACGGTTTAACCCCTATGCTGATGCAGTGGAGCTAGCGTTTGTCTTCATCTGCAAATGCTCTGATGTGTCTAATGACATATTTTACAGGCTCGCATCAGCCAACATTGCTGAAAAAAAAATGTGCTTACTAATTTGATTTTTTATCTGCGTTACTATTTACTATCAATTTAGTTTGATTTGAAAAATTCAAAGGATTAATGGGATGCCATTCTTTCATCAATGAATATGTCCTCATTTGACATACAAAACAACATTTCCAATAACTTATTTGAGTCCATTCATTTTGCAACAGCTACAATATAATCTTTACAATGCGAGAGAGTTGTTCTTAGTGATAAGCATTGACCTCTAAAATGTATGACCATAAAGAACCTTGGAAAAAACTGTCCTGTTTCAATGCCCCAAAACATTGCAGAACCAGACAAAGCGTATGATAAATGTCATAATCTCCTTAACACTTTTGAGTCTATTGGAACTTCCCACTTTTATCAAATAGACCAGTCCATTTTCGTCTTCAGGGTTGTTGGGTGTTGTTTTTCATTCTTATTCAACTTTTAATAGAACATCATGTAAGCAAACAGTAGAGAGCATGATCAGACATTGCAGTCTGTGGCGTCTGATCTTTGTATGTATTATTATTTCTATGTTTCACAAAAAGAAAGCAAGGCTAAGATTGGTTAATATTTTTGTTGCTTATGTTACTTACATCAATTGTATAGTTTCTTTATCAAACTGGATAATGATTGGATATAGAGCCGTTTAAACCATATGAATAGGCATGACGTTTGTCATATGTGTGACAAAAACCGTTACGATTGATACAGTTTTTCCTATGGCAAGGATTAACGTCTGCTTCAATGTTTCATTTCTCGATTTCAACCAATATTGTAAATAAAAAAGTTAATTTTAGAAATTAAGTGTTAGTTTTTTCCGGAATCATAGTTATCAATATCGTTATTGTAGTCAATAGCTGACTAGCTATAGTCGCATGTATTTAGATGGCTTACACAATGGGTGATACGGTGCTTTCATTGCATTAAATATTGTATTTAGTAAAAAGGTAACATATATAACTGTAATAACAAGTACCAAAATTAGTTTAAAACCATATTGCTAGTCATTTTCTTTCAATTAAAAGATAATATTGATACATAAGAATGAGAAATAAATGGATATTAACATTATAGGAATTCCTATTATTTTAGGGTAACGTAGTGAATTTGGCTATTGCAGGGTAACACCTTATCCGCTGAAAGCTTACGCACTTCATTATGTGGCTAATGTAATTTTGTTTAAAAAAGTACAATCTACAAACCTCATTTTGTGGAGGTCGTTTGGTACCCCATAGTCGAATAATATTACTGCATTAAATAGTAATACATTTGAAAGTAAGTAACGTATATAACTGTAACATCATGTGAAATAATGGTTATAACGCATGCTGACTGTTTGCTGTATTTCATTTAATTATTTTAAGGGTATCGTTATGTCCATATATAATAATTAAGAATAGGGCACAGATACATTATATTACAGCAGAGAATGTATACTAAAAATTGTGTAATACACGCGTTCCTGAATTGCCATTTCAGGTGGTATGTTCTTTCTTTGAATTGTAATAAATGTAAAACATGACAAACAAACTATAAGAATAATGTTTAAATATGATTATAAATGTGCTATTTTACTTAATAAATTAAGAAATGGGGAAGATTTCATTTATTTTTGAATTTGGATACATTATTTTCAGGGGGTGGTGTAAATCACCCCTTCCGTTGGACATTTTCGAGTCTGATATACCATATATACAAAATTTGTATGATGCTTTACTGTCGTATGCCATTGCATACATGTAATGTATCGATTTAAAGCAAAATACGCTGAATAGGAAGCAATGGGTGAACATGGGGCGTGTTTTCCTCTCAATTTACCTACGCCTCATTTGGCGTAGGGTACGCTCAAGAATGACGACCTACAGAAAAACTGCTACCACAATTTGACTGTACGACGTACCTAGGAGTATAGCAGAAGACCTCAGGATTGCATTTCTGCAGTCAATGCTTTCAGGCAGGTAAGTTGTGCCAAGTCAAAAACTAAGGCCCCTACAGAACTCAGCGCCTGGACTATAAAGAATCAGGGACTGTGCAAGGAATCGCCTTTTTCCTGTGTAATGGTTTTCAAGCATATTAAACACCACAGGCTTTAACATTGTTATCTCTGTCAACCGAAATGCTGTTGTGAAACTGCATTTGAATTGCTGTAGATAGATATGGGAAAATCTTGAGAACCAGTAAAATGCATTTAAGCCCCCCCCCCCCCCCCCGGTGGCTTAGGCTGTTGTCCATTCTAAGGCGATGATTCTGTTGTTGTTGACTTTTTGTTTATTGTTACTCCCATTGTGGGAGTCTGTAATTGTTCTATGTTTTGTTGTACGTTACTTTATGTCCAGTCTAGTATTGCTATCATCTTGATAGGTAAGAGAGAGCTGGTTTGCATAATTTGTCTTCCTGGTGTCTCGAGATGGTTGAGTGGCTCTTCCTCGTGGTGCCATGGGGTTGTCTGCGGTTTGTGACTGTGGTATGTCCTGATCATACTGACTTAATATTTTTGGTTTGTCATTTCAGAGGGATTTTTGATGCCAATCTCAAAAGAGGTCATAATGACAAAAATTCTACTGGCAGGAATAAATTGATGAAAGCCCAGCTGTTAAGCCTTATTATATTTAAAACCTAAGCTAAACATCGACTTATATTAGCAAACCTTTTAAAACAGATGCAGACAATCCTGTGCAAAGGGTGGTTGCAAAACATTTATGTATGTAAACCATGTTTTGTTTGCCCATTTGTCTATACTTTTCTAAGTTTGACCAGTCATGTAACCTAATAGAAACTTTGAATAAGTTTACATTGATTCACTTACTCTTTCAACGGACCTAACAAAACACTTAAGCTTCTACTATAATGTTTAAAACGAAACCGAAATCGTGAAATCAATTTGTAATCATGAATAGATAAAAACTCGCTTTCAGTTCATCTGATGTTTGATTTCCGATTTCATATATTTTTACCTCAAATCGAAAGTACGCTGGAATTCAGACAACTTTTAGTATTAGCTCGGTTTCTAGGCTGGTTCTAATTCATTTTGCTGCTTTCAAGTGGTATGATTAAATTGCGAGAATAGTATTCCTAACGCGAAAATATGCATTCATTGGAAAGACACATGTACTTTACCATGACTTTGTACAGGAAATTACATTTAAGCATACGGTGAAAAGTTACCATCATATAGGAACGTTTCTGTCGCGGTAGAAGCCTTTTTAGTAGCCTGGTTATCACTCTCTAGTTTGTTTTGGGTCGAGATGTCTAATTACCGCTAGAAAGTGCGCGCTCACGGTTTAGCTATACCCCACCCAAGTACTCTTGGAACTCGTCTTCACAGTTTTGCATAAAATAAACTAAAGAAAAAAAAAACAATTAACTTTGCTAAAATAGTGCGCTGTCTTCACTTATTACTATGTAATGAATTTATTCGTAGTCCGTTTTTGTAATTGCATAATGATCCGCAAATTTAACTTTTAATTGATTTACGTCAAAAACAAAAAGCAAAACCGGATAGAAAATTCGACGATGAAAGACACAGCAACAATTTGAAAAACACGGCGTGATACGCCATGCTAACACCCTTTTATTCAATCACTCAATTATTTCTATTGACTAGTGCTAGCTACGACTGGACGTTCAATATGCGAAAACGCATTCATAACTCCATCCATAAAAATGTTAGGATTGTAAACATGTACTATATGCGAAACAAAATATCAAAAATTCGCTTTTCAAATGATGCATAGCAACTTATTTTATCTTTTAAACTAATTATGTTACAGACTTTTAAAAAAATCACACTCATATACACTGTACATATTTTCTTCCAGATTGCAAAGAGACGTTTTAACAAAGTTAGAAAAGTACTATGCTTTTTTCTCAAACAAACAGTTAAGAAACATGAAAGGCGTATCCATAGTTTTTGTTTTCAATTCCCTTTTATCTGCTAAAACGCTGTCAACTTTTGACCAGTACCTATTTCTCGTGTGACGGTTTAATCATGTTAGCCCCCATTCTCTCTTACGTTGACGTCGTTTAAAACAAAAGACGTAACACTAAAATATGCCTGGTTCTTGAAAATCGGCATTTTCGTTTTTGGAACAGGAAAGGACAACTTTCATTGTATCAAAGTTTGAATACGCACAGTGTAAAGGCGGCGGACCAGTTCAACTGAAAACCATTATCTACATTATGCTTTCATGCACGTCTGTTTGTTGATGCCTTGTGGTCACTTGCTGGGAAAGAGCTGACCTCTTGGCTCTCGTTTATGATGTCTAATTGTGACGTTGTCATTTCCCATTGGTATCCTGGGTCAGGTGTGGTGCTTAATTGTATCGATTTATGATTTTTATCACCTTTATTACTTTTTTAACCAAAATGGCGGCCTCATTATTTCGTAGAATTTATAGAAATATCAAAGATATTTGCAGTTATTAATCAACAATAACACTAAGTTACAGGCTGAAAAAATCCTTAGCTCACTAAGTTTTCTTTTTTTGAAAGCACTGTTTCATTGTATATCGCTGTGGATTTTTTTGAGTGGCCGTTTTACACAGGTTGACTGTATGTCTTGTATACAATGTAAAATAACAAAAAATGAGCGGTTCAGGCTACGTGCACACGGATGTTGATCTACATCTTCGTTTTTTTGCATCCATAAAACATCTCAGATACATCGTACATGCGCACGTGGTAGCTCTACATTGATACAACTGAGTAGGAACCGAACATCATTCAAACCCATTTTTGACTTGAGAACATGAATTTCCAGAGCATCATTTAAGCTACCAGCCTGAGGACCTCTTTGTTTTTTAATAGTAGTGAACAGCCTACATTGCGGTGACTTAAAACTGCACAGTTAACTCGTTTACATACTGGTCTCGTCTGCTGATAACTTTTGCAAACAGTTTGGAACTAGACCAGGCCCCACGTTCTATCTGGATCCTCTGATGGTATTCCGCAAAAGTAGTAATGGGCGTCACTCTGGGGCAATTTTTTTTAAGCCTGAAAAGAACTTAGAATTTTTCAGGCTAAAAAATTGCCCCAGAGATGACTACCCTGGTAAGCTTGAGTGACTAGCTGTGAATAACTTAGTTTATTTTTAGGGGTATTTTGGTTGGGCCTATGATTGTGATAGTTTTCTGGACTGTTGAGATTAACTTAGTTTATTTTGCGCAAAAGCGCAGGCTGATCTGTGATTGTGATAGTTTTCTGGGCTGTTGAGATTAACTAAGTTTATTTTGCGCAAAAGCGCTGGCTGATCTGTGATTGTGATAGTTTTCTGGGCTGTTGAGATTAACTTAGTTTATTTTGCGCAAAAGTGCTGGCTGATCTGTGATTGTGATAGTTTTCTGGGCTGTTGAGATTAACTTAGTTTATTTTGCGCAAAAGCGGTGGCTGATCTGTGATTGTGATAGTTTTCTGGACTATTGAAAATAACTTAGTTTATTTTTGCTCAAAAGCGCAGGCTGATCTGTGATTGTGAAAGTTTTCTGGACTTTTGAAAATAACTTAGTTTATTTTTGCTCAAAAGCGAAGGCTGATCTGTGATTGTGATGGTTTTCTGGACTATTGAAAATAACTTAGTTTATTTTTGCTCAAAAGCGCAGGCTGATCTGTGATTGTGATAGTTTTTTCTGGTCTGTCATACGTTGTGTATTATTAGATAGTTTATTTTGCGAGAAAAGTGCAGTTGTGATAAATTACTGGTTCATTTTTATATAGTCTCTCTTTCTCTGGCACGTCTATTCTAGTATTACTATAGACGTGCCGCGAAGATTGGGAGAGTGGGAGAGGGAGACAGGGAACCAATGCAAAAAATCAATAATAGTATATAACATATAGCGGAACTGGGAACCAGTCATTGTGATGACGTCAGAATGTCACGCGCTTTTCCAATTTCCCGGAAAATCTATTTTTAGATTTTCGGAGAAGTGGTTTATAAAAATCGATGACGTAATGTATTACGTATATAAGATTCTGATAATGTCACAAAATAAGTATGACTTTTTTAAAAAAACAAGTTTTAACTTTTTTAAATAAAATATATCATGTGAAAAATTGAGTTCTATGTTGTTAATTTATGCAATTTTTCTTGCTCAATCAAGACCTTAATCACTCTGTAGTGTTAATGTGTGTTATAGTCAAGGCTACTAAGTACCATGCGTCTTAGAGTCTCTTGGTCAATCAAGACCTCAACTCCTAGAGGCATCACTCTGTAGCATTAACTAGTGTATATTATTTAGCAAGTTTAGTGGTATTCTTTCTAGGGAAGTGGTAGCCCTGAAAAGGGCTGTTTGTTGATTGTCTAGGTGATTTTTAGCATTTCCTCTTAGTAATTCTAATTTTCTTAGTTGCTTTTCCAACTCCTATGTTTTGACTGGTGTCTTGATCATTTGTCGTAATGTCAAGTCTAATGGGAATCTGGATGGATGGCATCTCTAAAGGTTGCTGCTGTGCACGTTGCTGAGACAATTCTTCTAAGTTCCTCACTCTAGATCTTAACTCATTTAGTTCTTTGAGTAAGACTTCAATGACTTGAGTCTTTGACTGTTGTTTTTGCAGCATCTGTTGAACAGGTTGAGGCATATACGCTGAGGGTGTTTGCGGCGTATAATACTGTTGTGTCGTATCGCTAGCAAATGTCTCATTCACTGCTGATAGCAAAAGGTCAGGATTGTTGATCATATCATCTATTGTCAGTGATGGCTCCATGATTATGAATGGTGAAAGTGTAGTGTGTTCAAGCCTTTTATACTTGTCAAGCGGATTGACCTAGTTTAAAGTTCCCACGTTTCAAGAAATCAAGTCAACTCTGATTGGGTGAAAATAAATGAACTGACCAATCAGTGTATTGTTGCTCTCTCTAGCGTAGGAGTTCAATGTAGGTCAATCCCTTTGAAAACTATAAAAGCTCGTTTCAAATCTCAAATTCTTCATTCTGTTCTTGTGTTACACAACAACAACAAAATGGCTTGCAATTTGGATTCGCGTTTGGAGCATTTGGAGGAGCAGGGCAAGACTATGGTTGATGCTACTAGGAGGTTACTGGAGACAGTGAATGCTGTGAAGGATACAGGTGAATTTCTATTACAAATGATTGAGAATCATCAAAAGATGTTGGAGATGATTCGAAGGGTCGAAAATTTGATTAATGATGCGAAAATGGAAGTGAAGGTGGAAACTATCAGTGACGAGGAGGAAGATTGGGGGGATAATTCTTCCCCCACACCTCAACCTTCTGAGGATTGGGATGCGGAGGCAGACCATCCACCCTTCTACATCCCAATGAAAAGAACTATAACTGTAGAGCAGTGGGCTGTGCGATGCCCTGCCTGTGGTGGCCGCCCCAGTAGATGTCCCTGCTCCTAAATTTTTGCCTTTGTGGTAATATAACCACCAAACCGGCCCTTTTCAGGGCCACCCATTTCTTCAAGAAAGAATAACTTAATATGTTGCACTTAGTTTTGTATGTAAGACTATGCCTAAGATATGTGTGATTGTAGTATTTCCTAACCATGTTCACAGTAATGGGGTGATTATGGCGTGATCTTTAAATGGACCAATCAGATTAAAGTTGCTCTCTCTAGCGGAGGAGTAGAATATAGGTCAATCCACTTATCCAACTATATAACCCAACGTACTTTGTGCCTCTCTAAAAAAAAATGAAGTTCTTTGAAAAATTCAGTTTGACTAAGTTGTGTGCTGCTTTGCAGCGAAAAGATTGGAAAGAGGTGGAGAGACAGCAAAATAAGTTGGGATTAGAGCAATTTCTTGCTCGTAGAGGGATTGGTTCCAGAAAACCTGTAGCCATTGTTCAACCTATTTTAAAATCTTCTAAGTAAGTAATATTTTGTTACTTAGGAGACTTTAAAAAAAACAAACAGTCCTTTTCAGGGCTACTCAATTAGTTTCGTTAAAGAATAACCACATAAATAAAAAACAAACACAATTTCAACACCGTAATTTTATTTACAACTTACACTATCTTAAAAACAGAACCGATCGTCACTATAAATCCTTTAAGTCCAGTCTTTAATGAATATGCACTATAGAGTCACTGTCTGGTTCATCATGAGAAATCACTTTATCCCAGTTCTCCGCCACCATCTCTGTACAGGATCGAGGTGAGTGAGAGTCTGATTTACAAATGAAACAATATGGCTTCTTCCCTGTCTTTGTACGGATAGCTGTCGAACGAGTATCCAAGCGTCTTCTCTTAGGACTGATATCAGATATATCTGGTTCAGGAGCCTTTCGTTTCCTTGAAGGCTTCGCTGTAGATACTGAAGACTGTTGCTTCTCTGTAGATATAGAAGACTGTTGAGATGTAAAATCCTCTTCTCTCTTAGGACAATTTGGAGCCCAATGATCTGCAAGTCCACAGATAAAACATTGTCCATATGCAGGCTTCTTCTTATCTGTAGACATCTGTTGTTCTCTTAATTTCTTAGCCTCTGGACAATCTCCAATCCAATGTCCTGTATCATGACAATGGTGACATTCTCCATAAGGTGGTCTCAACTTGTCTTGTTGTCTCAAACTATCTTCTAATGGCTGCATCAAAGCTTGTTCCTCTTGAGATAAAAGTTTCTTCAATGATACACAATGATAGTAGATACTCTTCTTATCATAGACTTTAGCCATCCTTGGATCTCTACTGTTTGCCATCTTTACTCTTTGAAAGTCAGAAGTGAAATGATTCTCTCTCACTGGTGTCCACCTATTTATAGTCCAGATATAGTTTTGTCTCTTCTATGATTGTAGAGAAATTCGATCACACTAGGATTGTCAGCGACACATCTTTTCCAATTCTCAAATGTGATCAGTGTCTCTTTTTCCATCAAATAACTGATACTGATCCACCAAAGTCTCTTGAAATCTTCAAAAGTTTCAGGACTATTGAGTTTCTGTTGAATCTCTTCCAAAGTGATCTTATCATAAGAAAACAAGATGTAAATGCAGAACAATAATCTTCTATAAGGTCTGAACTTCAATATCTTGGAAAGAGGAATTTCCAAATATTTCTTCTCTCTTGCTTCTTCCATGATGTTGAACTCAGATATGATGATCAAAATGACTTGATCATTCTTTTTATATCGTGATCAAGCTATCTATGTTTGAAATGAGATCTTCATAATCCATATCTTCTTCTTCTGAGGCTTGTTGAATTTCTTTCAATACTGCTTCGATGTGAGAAATCACACTTTCGCTGTTTGCCACATAAGTTACCCAATCCATATAGGTGACAGGAGTGTCATCAATGATTCTCAACATCTCTCGAGCATTACGTTTAGTCCAAAATCTGAATGTATCAAATGTCTCAAATCGGGTTAACCAGTTCTTGATTCCTGCTCTCGTTTTCAAAAACTCAGCACTGGATGGTTCTAATGATAAGATGTGGTCTAAAGTTATTTTGTAGACATCAAAATGTAAAATTTGATCTAAGCACACGGGTAGACTTTTGGTGATTGTATACATATTCAGTTATTCAGCAGGTAATCAGATTCACGACTTGGAAACTTCAAAATAATTTGTGGTTCTATCTGTCTTGGAGTATAATGTCCAATGACAACGTTATATGAATCTGGTCTGTTTATATACCTAATCAGTTCACTGGTTATAAAGTGGTTAATCCCTGCAGCTGTTAAAGATGCTACAGATAAAGATACATCTTGAGTATTCCATGCAGACAATAACCATTGGACCTGATGCTTAGGACTTTCTTCCTTTAAGTACAAACATCCATAAAACTTATTACTGTCATAGATAATTCCATTCAAAAAATACTTGATATCTGTGTCACGAGTACGAATAGAGTAAAGTTTATCCATTGTCAAATTTTTCATTCTAACAACCCAAACACGAGCTTTATCAATACTGTGAAATTTGGAGTAATGTATCTTGAGCATCTCCGTATGAAATTTTAAGCACATCTCGCCAGGAAGATTTAGTAATTCGTCCATGCTTAGAAGTAGTTGGCCTAGTTCTTGGTGATAGATGTCCTGAGATTTAGTCTCTAAAGCATTTGACAAACGTCTCAACCTAAGTTTAAACCATCCTTCTTGAATTTGCTTCCTGAATCCTAACCCTTTAGCTGAATTGTACATCGAATAAGTCCATATCATATGTTGTATTTCTGTCGGTAGTTGATATACCATAACTGATTTGCTCTCTTTATGTGTTACCTGCAAATGAATTATTTCTAATGTGATAAGATAGCAATTGTTCTAAGCTTTTATAGGGTGCAAAAATTTTGAAAATCGGTCCAAGCAAACTGATGATTTCAGAAAAAATCTGGGTTTTTCCAGTATAAATTGAGCTCACATTCCCATTGCAGCCTCATTTCACTACTAAACTTCGAACAGTCAAGATGGTTAAACGACAGAGAGATAATACCCCACCCACTTCTGATGATGAAGAGCCTAAACCGAAATTGGTGGATTATTCAGACACAGAGAGCTCAGATGATGAAGATGATATTAGACCACCACCAAGGAAAAGAAGAGCTATGACTATGTATTCAGACGATGAAGATGATGAAGATTTGACTTCTTATTTCACTATCAAGGCAGTCAACGAGAAGAAGTCTAGATTATTTCGAGCTCAAGGGAAAGAATTTCAACTCAACATCAAGACTTTCCCTGACAATGTTTCGCCATATCAGTTCATATCAAGATTGTTTGATCGGCTGGTTGAAGACATCAAAGAAAGATGCCAGATGGAGTCCAATGACAAGATGCGGATGACTATTCTTCATTCTGGATTGAAACTGGGTGTCTTTGTGACATGGAGAGATGTCTCAGCTATGACTGGAGAAGCTGTGTTAGAAGAGATTATGAAAGTGCTCCAGTCCGATGAGAATTTTCGCATCAATGATGGACAGATGACTATTCAAGTCACAGTGGTGAGACTTCCAGTAGGCAGCGGGCGTAAACCATTACATGCTGGACTTTATTTTGAGTCAGAAAATATGAGCAAGAACAAGCAGAGCATTATACAGATCAACAATACCAAAGATGTGATGTGTATGGCGAGAGCTGTGGTGGTGGCAAAATGCAATGCGGACAAAGATGACTCAGAGTCTTGGAAGAAGAGTTGGGTACAGCTTCGAAAGTCAGATCGACCTATGCAGACCAGAGAAGCGATGAAGTTACTGGATCAAGCCAAGATTCCTCATACCAAGCCTTGTGGTATTGAGGAATACAAGAAGATCCAATCTGTACTTGCTCCCAAGTACTTGATCAAAGTCCATTCTCAGTATCCTAAAGATGGACTAATATTTCCACTTCAGTTCAAGAAGAAGTCTGAGACGAAGGTGATCCATATTTACTACAATGGAGTAGATCACTATGATGCGATAACCAAGGTGACAGGATTTCGTGGATGTATATACTACTGCGAGTATTGTGATGTTGGATATAACCACAGAGGAGACCACAGATGTGCTGATGGATGTGATGGTTGCTATAGTGACATTCCTTGTATTCCTGGACAAAAAACGCGTTGTATGGACTGTAAAAGAACATTTCGTAGTAGAGACTGTTTTGCAAAGCATAAGGCAATAAAATCTAAGCAGCATAAATCTATTTGTCAACTTGTGTATAATTGTGGTAAATGTAATTTAAGGATTGTGGGCAATAAGAAAAATCATGTATGTCCAGGACAGAGAAAATGTAGAAATTGTAAAGAAATTGTTGGACCCAATCATCAATGCTATATTCAAAGTTATGAATGTAAATCTGAGATGACTGAAAATGAAGGAGAAGAAGAGGTTTCTCAACCTAAGAAATCTCGTTTCATCTTCTTTGATTTCGAGTCAAAATTCTAGAAACGGGTACACATCAAGTGAATTTCTGTGTTGCTCATAAAGCTTGTGATGATTGCATGGATTTGCCCATAGATACATTTTGTCAAACTTGTTCAACACAAACAGGTCTGAGAGAATTTATCTTTGAAGGCATAGAAACTTTACCACAATTTGCAATTGGGTTTTAGGAGATGAGAATAAAGGAGTGACATGTATTGCACATAATTTTGGAGGATATGATGGTCAGTTCATCTTACACTATATCTTAGAATATGGTACAGTGAAACCTGAAGTGATCATGAATGGAAATACTATACTTAGAATGAAAGTAGGTCGTGTTACTTTCCTTGATTCTTATCAGTTTTTGCATATGAGACTGGCTAATTTCCCAGATACTTTTGGCTTGACAGAGATGAAGAAAGGTTACTTTCCTCATCTTGCAAATACACTGGCAAACCAAAAGTATGTGGGACCTTACTTTCCTGTGGACATGTACAATCCTGGTCAGATGTCTGTCAAGGATCGTGAGGTGTTTTTAGCTTGGCATAAAGGGAAAATTGAAAGTGGTGCTATATTTGACTTCAGACAGGAGATGGAAGAATACTGTCGTAGTGATGTTGATATTCTAAGACGAGGATGTGCTTGTTTCAGACGAGAATTGATCAACATTAGTGGACTCGATCCTTTGTCTGAAGCTTGCACTATCGCTCAAGCTTGTTCAAAAGTATGGAGAAAAAATCATATGCCTGAAAACAGTATTGCCATCATCCCACCTGAAGGTTATCCTAATCAAAAGAACTACTCTATCAAAGCTGTAAGATGGATTCAAAGCGAAGCTAAGACACGTGGTATTGAGATCAAACATGCATTGAATGGTGGTGAGCAGAGAATCAATGGACATTATGTGGATGGCTACCATGAAGAATCTCGAACTGTATTTGAATTCTATGGATGTTACTGGCATGGATGCCCTACTCATTTTCCAGACAGAAACAGAGTTCAACATCATCAGTGTTTGACCATGCATCAGTTGTATATTTTGACTATTGGCAAGAGTGAAGAGTTAAGAAAAGCTGGATATCAGGTGGTGGAGTTTTGGGAATGTGACTATGACAAGAGATACAAGGAAGATCCAGACTTTAGATCTTTGGTGGACTCAGAATTTACAAACTTAGACCCTTTGAGACCAAGAGATGCTTTATTTGGTGGAAGAACTAACTCGACCAAACTCTATCAGGAAATCGATGAATCCTCCAGTGAAGAAATCAAGTACATCGATGTGTGTTCACTCTACCCATATGTTTGCAAGTACGCACTGTTTCCACTTGGACATCCCACCATCTATTCTCAAGAGAATATTGACAAAGACAATATCAGACAGTACTGTGGATTGATCAAGTGTAAAGTGTTACCACCCACCAATTTGTACCATCCACTACTTCCTCAGAAATGCAGTCAGAAATTGATGTTTCCATTGTGTAGAAGTTGTGCTGAAAAGACAGATCTTCATATGAGATGTACTCATTTACAGGAAGAAGATAGAAGTTTTACAGGGACTTGGGTTACCATCGAATTGTTTGAGGCTTTGGACAGGGGTTACAAATTATTGGACGTATTTGAAGTCTGGCATTTCTCAGAGACAACTCAATATGATAAAGCATCTGGAGAAGGAGGGATTTTTGCTGGCTATATCGATACTTTTCTGAGAATCAAACAAGAATCAAGTGGATATCCTGATTGGTGCATGACTGAGCAAGATAAGATCAAGTTCAAGCAAGATTATTTTGAAGCTGAAGGAATCAAATTGGAGAATGTTGAGAAGAATAAAGGAATGAGAGCTATTGCCAAGATCATGTTAAACAGTCTCTGGGGAAAATTGGCACAGAGAGAGAATATGACCAAGACAGAATATATCTCAGAACCTTCCAAGTTCTTTGATCTGGTGACGAATCCAAACAAGATTGTCAAGAATGTGGACATTTGCAGAGAAAATCTTCTACTGGTCAACTGGGACGATACAGAATCTAGTGTGGAGCCACATGCTTGCAGTAATGTGATTGTCGCAGCCTTCGTCACTGCTCAAGCCAGATTGAAGCTCTATGGAATCTTGGAAAAGCTGAATGAACGTGTACTCTACTTTGATACAGACTCTATCATTTATCATCACAAACCCCATTTATGGAACCCTACTATTGTCAACAACAGGCTTGGAGAATGGACAGATGAAGTGCCCAATGCTAGAATTGTAAAATTTGTAGGCATGGGACCAAAGAACTATGGCTTTGAATTTGTAGACAAAGATGGAAAGAGGAAATCAACTTGCAAAGTGAAAGGACTCACTTTAGATTACAATACATCTCAAGTCATTCACTTTGATCGTATGCTCAACTGGGTGAAGGGAGAATCTAAAGACTTCAGAGAAACTGTCAACTACCATCGGATCAGAAAACATAAAGACAAGACTGTGGCTACTGAATTGCAATCCAAGACTTATCGGTTCACTTATACTAAGCGTGTCATTGTTGGAGATGGATATACTGTTCCTTATGGGTATTTGGCATAGAGTAGTTCTGATAATCATGTATTATTTCTAATAAACATGTACTGAGCTGTCCGCCATATAGTTAATAAATTCCATTATAGAATTTCCATGTTAACACTATTCATTATCACAACACTAGTTGCATGACCTGCCTCTCTCTCTTCTCCGGCACGTCTATTCTAGTATTACTATAGACGTGCCTCGGAGAGCGGGAGAGTGGTACTGAGCTGTGTCTGATAAACATGTATTGTACAGTTTTTTTTGATATATTAAACTGTTTTTTTTTAAATTATGTATTAAACTGTTGGTTCATGTTCATTAAAATTTGAGTATAAATAAAGTTGTTTTTGTTATTTTTTCACAGTTAGACATGGCCCTTTCTACACACCAGTTGGACTCATTTCAAGATATTGGAAGTTTGTTTTTTAAACATCCTTCTAATATTTTGATTTCTGGTCCAAGTGGATCGGGTAAAACTGAATTTGTTAAAAAGATGATTGAGTTTAAAGAAGATTTATTTGATATTTTACCCCAACGTATTGTTTGGTGTTACAAGGAATGGCAAAAATCTTATAATATCTTACAAGAACGTGAAGGGTCAAATATCAAATTTATTCAAGGTATTCCCGATGATGAAGATGAGATTGTCACCGATCCCAGTGCAACGCACTTGGTGATTTTTGATGACATGTTAGGAGATAAAGATGAAGAAAAAATTAAGTTATGGTTTACAAGAAAAGGACATCATAGAAATGCAAGTGTGGTGTACATCACACAAAATTTATTTCAACAAAGTAAATCTTCTCGCACCATCAGTTTGAATGCTCATTATTTAGTTTTATTTCAAAGTCCAAGAGATAAGATGCAAATTAAAGTATTGGCCAATCAACTTCAAGCTCCCCATATGATTCATGCGTTTAACGATGCCACATCTATACCTCACGGATACTTATTGGTCGATTTGAAACCAAATACACCTTATTATCTTAGATTCAGAACACAATTTTTTCAAAACTGGTTTACAAAATCAGATCAACAAGGACCTGTTGTCTATTTTCCAGGAGTATAAAAAGGTGTGTTTGAGTTTAAATCCATCATTTGTGTCAAAATGGCTCAACGAACATCAGCTAATCTGATACGTGCTCTGTATAATTTAAGCAGAGAACATGATAGTCATAAAAGAAAATCACTCTTAAATGCTGGTTTAATTGAAATGATCAAATGGTTTTCTTTGGCAGCTCGAAAAATTGTTCAGGGTAAGATGAAATTACCTAAACAAACTCAAAAATTTATGGATAGACATCAGGATGATGTTCGAAAATTAGCAAGTGCAATTGTTGACCCTGAAGTCAAACGCAGTATCATTTTAAAACCTGGAGGTGGTGGATTCTTTGGTGGTGTGATCATTCAAAGTCTGATACGATGGGATGGAAATAAGTTGATGAGAAAATTTAACAAGAAAACTAAACCTAAACATCCTAAGAAAAAATCAGTGAAAAAACCTAGAAAACAGGAAAAAAGAAAGGTTGATGATCGTTTTGTAACAAAACGTAAAAGTAAAAGTCCTGCCTCATGGCAAAATTTAGGTCTTGATTCTCCAAACACAAATGCAAGACGATCGTCAATAAATTTAGCAAGATTTACTCCTTTGAGAGCACAAGATTTGTTAAAAAGACATGGATTTGGTGCTACCATGCACATGTTAAATCCAAACAAATATCCATCACCACCTCATTCTGAACGTCGACGACTTCATTTTTAAGAAAAAAACTATAAAAGGATTGTACATCAAATGTTTGTACACACTCATAAACATGGCTGTAACAACAACACGTCGTAGAAAATTGCAAAATAAAATGAGAAAAAAATCTCTGATTAAAACTTATGGTACATTTTTGGAAGGATTGACTCATTTATCCAATAAATGTCGTAAGAAAATGATTCAAGAATCTCCTAAAGAAGTCATTGATTGTGTAGGGGAATGTTGCATCAATCTTATAAAAGGCAATGTACGTCTGACAAATGCTCAAAAGAATCAGTTACGAGCTAGAAAGCAACATATACGTTTACTGAGTTCTAAGCAAGTTCCACTTGACACAAAAAAGAAAATTATTAATCAAAAAGGTGGAGCTTTGTTAGGATTATTGTTAAAACCTTTAATTGCTCCTATCATAGGTTCTGTCTTGAGTGAAATTATCAAAAAATAAAATATGGATGGTCGTAAAATGGCTATTGTGCCATTTAAACTTTGGGAAGACATGAAACGCTGGAAAGAGGAACAAATTCAAAAACCTAGACTGCCTCCCAATCCTAATGTATCTGCCACAGCCAGTCTTCAAAGAGACTTATCTTCTGTCATGGCCAATGAAGATTTGTCTGAAGCTGAAAAATCTCAATTGTATGGCCAGACCTTACACAAATTTAAAACGGCTCATCAAAAAGCTTTAAAAGAAACATCTCTTTTTTCACCATCTGACCCTAGTTCTTCCAAAATGAATCAATTGGTTATAGATAGTGTACCCTCCACCATGAAACGTAAAGCTCAGCTTTTAGTTTCACTTCTAAAAAATAACCCAAATGTGTCCTGGGAAGATGATGGTACAGTCAAACTTTATGGCAAATCTATTCCAGGGTCTAATATTATTGATTTGGTCAATGATGTCATTAGACATCGAAAAGGCAGTGAACCTACAGGTTGGCAAGCTTTTGCAGAAGGTTTAAGAGACATGAATATTCCCCAAGATGTGATTGGAAATAGGGAAAGGTGGGACTGGATGCATCGTGCTCCAGAAACTCCTGAAACGGATTATATTACTCCCAAACAAAAACGCACTATCAGAAAAACAGCAAGTCGTATTCCCGTTTCTGTCAGGTCTGCAAAGAGTTTGGGTGTTAGGAAACGTATCAAAGACCATTTTTCATCCCCTGCGCTTTTATCTGCCACCAAAAAACGTATAAAAGAAGAGTTTTCTTCTCCATGGGTCAGTTACAATGAAGCTTGAACAGTTGTATTACAATCCTAAAAGTCCTGCTGCGTATGCAGGTGAACAAGCTTTGTACAAACTTGCTAAACAATCATCCAAAAAAGTTAAACTTCAAGATGTTAGAGACTGGTTAAGAAAACAACAAACTTATACTTTACATAAACCTATTCGTAAAAAGTTTTTGCGACGCAAAACGGTAGTGGCTGTAATTGATACTCAGTGGCAAGCAGATTTGGCAGACTTATCAAAATTATCAAAGTCCAATGACAAGCATAGATATTTACTTTGCATCATAGATGTCTTTTCAAAATATGCATGGGTGGTACCTATTAAAGATAAAACTGGAAAAACTTTAGTAAATGCTTTCAAATCTGTGTTAAAAAGTGGACGATGTCCAAAAAGTTTGCAAACAGATAAAGGAACTGAATTCAAAAATAAAGAATTTCAAAATTTCTTGAAAACTAAGAAGATTCATTTCTTCACTACTGAAAATCCTGAAACCAAAGCCAGTATTGTCGAGCGTTTTCAAAGAACTTTGAAAACTCGCATGTGGAAATATTTTACTCATCATCGCACTTTGAGATATGTAGACATTCTTCCCAAATTAGTACATGGTTACAATCACGCTTATCATCGAAGTATTAAATGTGCACCTGTGTCTGTGACTCTTAAAAATGAACCACAGGTGTCAGAAAACTTATATGGCAAATCGAATTCTAAAAAAGTCAAACCAAAATTCAAAGTGGGTGATTTTGTGCGTATCAATAAAACAAAACGCACATTTGATAAAGGTTATTTACCAAACTGGACACAAGAATTATTTCAAATTTTAGCAGTGGTCAAAACTCAGATTCCTATCACCTATAAAATAAAAGATCTTGAGGGTGAAGTGGTCAAAGGTACTTTTTATTCACACGAGTTACAACGTGTAGAGAAAGAGCAAATTTACGAAATTGATTCTGTTTTAGATCACAGAAAACGTAAAGTAGGAAAAAAGTGGGTGAAAGAAATTAAAGTTCACTGGAAAGGGTATCCTTCAAAATTTGACAGTTGGATTTTAGAATCTGATCTTGTATAAAAGCATGAAAATGGATCTCAGAGGATCATTTGTACGTGGTGACACTGCTTCAGTACAATCTGCAGAAGGTCGTGATCGAATTGTTAAAAATCGGTTCACTTTTTTTGCTCAGATCATTGTTGTTTACATGATCATTATCACATCATTAGTTCAAATCAGTCTGAGAAGTCCAGATAAAGAATTGTGGTTAATTTTACTCAGTAGTTCTATCGGTTACATACTACCATCCCCAGGTTTAAAATTTAGAAAACAAACTAATCCAATTTCTACTGACGAAACAGATTCACCCAAACTCAAACCATGAACAACTTTTATTTGACACTCTTGAGTGATAGTTCACTCAGTACATTTTCAAAAAATACGCAATGTGACTTTAAAGTGAAATTAGATCATTCCATACAAATTGAAAAAGATAATTGGGAAGTAGGTTTGGTAGAAGTCATAACTCCAACTGAAGTAAATAATATCAATAAGGAAAACAATTATGTGATTTTAAGATTTACTGATAGAAAAATGTGTGAAGACATTGATAACTGTACAAAGTATGATTCATATGTAGACCAAAAAATCTATATCCAAAATGGTTATTATGCTTCTCCACGCCATTTGGTTGAAGAAATTCAAAAAAGTATCAATTTTCGATATAGACTGACACTGAAAAATAGCAATGCTACCATTTCAATCACTTATGGTGAAAACAGTGCTCGAGTCAAACTTGATGTTCAAGATCCTACAAAAGTCCAAATTATTTTTCCAAAGGCAATTGCAGAAATATTAGGTGTAGATAGAAATTATTTTGATAAACCATTAGGAAATGAAAAATACATTTTCAGATATGGTGTGGATTTAAATACAAAAATTCACCAACTTTACATTTACTCTGATTTAGCAAGCTATACATTTATTGGTGATGTTACTGCACCTATTTTGAGAGTATTGCCATTTGAAAGTAAAAGAGAAAACAATCATTTACATCAAGAATTTGTCAATGTACACTATGTACCAGTGGCAAAATCTTTCATAGATCAGGTGCACATTAGTATAAAAGGTGATACAGGTGAAAATGTGCCATTTATCTCTGGGAAAACGTTAGTGAAACTACATTTTCGACAGAAGGAATAATGTTGAAACAATCGAGAAGCATTATGTCTCTTCAATCTGGGAAAGGAGACTTTCCCGTGTACAGAGGCGTTTCAAGACAATATGGCAATGGTTTAGGATCCATTTTTAAAGCTGCATTGAGAACAGTGATTCCAATTTTAAAACCTGTCGCAAAAGCAAGTTTAAAAAGCGTGAAAAAAGTAGCTAAAGATCAAGGGGTTCAAGCTCTAAAAGACATTGTGGGTGGTGAAAATGTAAAAAAAAGTTTTAAAACAAAGAGGAAAAACAGCTTTGAAATCTTTTGGTCAGTCTACTATAAATCAGTTGGCTATAAATTCAACTCAAAAACGCAAAAAGCCTCAGTCTCAATCTAGACACCGAACTGTTAAGAGGGGTTTTAAAAGCAGAGCAAAAAAGTTTAATCCAATTAAACGTCTGGTATTTGAAAAAGATATATTTGACGAAAAATGATTCAACAAGGTTCTTGCGATTGCACTAAAACGGAATTGGATATGGAATCCATTCCACCCACCATGACTACCATGCAAGGCACTCAGTGGAATGATTATCATCCCATCGCTTCTCTCGATAGTCATCATGCACCCATTGAATTTCTAATTCCACCTCACACCGAGTTTTACACTGATTTATCTCAAGCCTATCTGTATATCAAATTCAGAATCTTACAGCAAACGGGTGAAGATCTTGAAACTGGTGCAAAAGTATTTCCAATTAACAACTTTTTTCACAGTATGTTCAGTGGCATCGATTTGTATATCAACAATAAATTGATCACGAATAATTCAGACACGTATCCATACAGAGCATACCTTGAAAATTTGTTTTCTTATGGTTCTGATGTCAAAGATAATCAACTGAAAGCAGCAGAATTTTGGTCTGAGGATGAAGCAGGAGTTTTTGAAGATATAACAAATGCATCTATCACTGATCGTGGCAAACGCGTAGCAAAAAGCAAATCAGTGGAGCTTCAGGGTAAATTACATTTGGATCTTGCTATGCAGGAAAAATATTTACCTAATGGCTTAGAATTCAAACTTAGACTCAATCGATCATCTCCTCAGTTTTGTTTGATGAGTGACAATTCTCCTGCAAAAATCAAAATTGATACTGCTATCTTGAGAGTACGAAATGTACAGCTTCTACCTGCCATTAGCAATGAACTGAATCAAACTATTGCTCATCATAATGCTAAATTTCCAATCAGAAGAGTTGAAGTCAAAACTTTTACAATCAGTAGTGGCACAAGATCTAAAATCAACTTCCAAAACGAGTTTTTATTGGCTTAGTATTAAATGAGGCATTTAATGGGACTTTGGAAACTAATCCTTTCTTTTTCCAACATTTCAACCTAAGTAAAATGGATGTCACTTGTGATGGACATAGTGTCTATGGAAAACCATTTGAACCTAGATTTGGAAATGATCAGTATCTCAGGTCTTTCCTATCTGTTTACCAAGCATTAGCAAGTCAGAATCAGGTCCAAAATTGCAACATTGATTATGAAGATTACAAAGGAGGTTACTGCTTTTGGGGATATGATTTGACACTAGATCAAGCAGCCGATCAGTCTCATTTGCACCCTATAAAAACTGGGAACCTCAGATTGGAGCTTCAGTTTGCAACATCACTTGACAAGACGATCAACGTGCTTGTGTATGCAGAGTTTGACAACCTGATAGAAATCAACGGACTTAGAGAAGTTACCACAGATTACTAAAGATGAATGCAGGATACTTCATTGAACAGGACTTGATGTACCAAACAGATGCATACAGTGCAACAGTCCAGCCATCAGATGAGAAGAGTACCTTACAGAAAGAAGTAGAAGACAATGAGGATATTGATTGTCTTATGAAGACTCTTCTAAAACAAGCCATATTGACTTGTCTAAAGATGGCAGTTGGAGACTGTGCGAAGCATGAATGTCATGGATGCAAAATGAACCACCCAAGTCAGAAATACCACGATATTTGTCTATGGACTTCTCCAAGAGAATGGATTGAAGATTATGGATGTCATGATCCAGCCTTAGAGGGCCTAAACATCTATGATGTGATGAAAGACTTTGACGATAGAATCTGGAACTATCTGTATGGCGACAGTTTGCGACACCCTATGGACTTTACAACAGGGATCAATCACCTGACGCCAGAAGAAAATCAAGAAGCCTATAAAAACTGGCAGTACTTCAAGAAAAATCAAAGTGACTTAACAGAACAGTGGAAGACGTACTGGGGCAAGAAACTCATAGAATCCTATGAAGAAAAGGAAACTGAAGAAAACAAGAAGAACCCAGAAACCGAATAAAAATGAACACTGTTGAACTAATCAAAGTCATAAACAATATACCTGTGAAAGGAGAAGTATGTGCCAAGGATTTACTACCAGAGAAGAAACCACTGGATATGAAGGCTTACATTGTAAATACAGATATATCCACAGATCCAGGAGAACATTGGGTGGCTATCTACTTCAGAAGAGATCAAGTTATCTACTTCGATTCATATGGAAGACCACCAGAAGAACAATATGTTCTACCATTTATTGAAAGAAACTCTACAAGATGGATCCATACCACAGAATGTTTACAGAGTCCATGGAGCAAAGCATGTGGAATTTGGTGTATCTACATCATTCACCAGCTCAACAAAGGACTAGATCTAAACACAGCCATTCATCAAGAACTATATGGAACTGGAGAAGATTTATACCAGAATGACAGAGATATCGAGATGTGGTTCATCTATAACTATGCCAGAGTCATCCTATCCAAGAATGGAATGAGACGCATGGCTCCTCCTGACTTTTTATTCAAACACAGAATACAGACTTGTAAATGTCATAATTATTCACATCACCTTTCAAAGAAGTATCCTAAGTATAATATGTTGTAAATATGTTAAGGGAAAGTATTGTAAACAATGAACAGAGGGACGGCCCTAATCCTCTGTCATTGTAATCAGTTATAGTTAGCGGGGCAATAAAGTTATAGAAATGTTCACCAGTCTTTGTTGTTCTTTTCAAAAAATCAGTAGTAGTAAGCTTGAGACGGCTAGCTAAACACTAGTTAACGCTACAGAGTGATGCCTCTAGGAGTTGAGGTCTTAATTGACCAAGAGACTCTAAGACGCATGGTACTTAGCAGCCTTGACTATTACACACACCATATACCACCACATACTATACCCCCCTAAAATGACTAAGTTATCTTCAAAGCTGAATTTAACTAAGTTATTTTATATATCACCACAGCAGGACCTTTATTCCCCTCAAAAGTGACAAAGTTATTTCCCAACAGCCCAGGAATCATAATCACAACCCAACCAGTGAATATGACCAGGAAACTATCACAATCATAGGCCCAACCAAAATACCCCTAAAAATAAAGTTATTCACAGCTAGTCACTCAAGCTTACCAGGGTAGTCATCTCTGGGGCAATTTTTTAGCCTGAAAAATTCTAAGTTCTTTTCAGGCTTAAAAAAAATTGCCCCAGAGTGACGCCCATTACTACTCGCAAAGGTTTTTTCGTAAAACATGATTTTGAAAAAAAATCAGCAGATGACAAAAAACATGAAAAAATACCCCTGAGACAAAGAGTTAACAAGTACAAGTGTGGCTGATCATGAGATTTTGGTACTTGTCGCACACACCTAAAACCACTCTTTAAACGTACAGTAAAAACCTGTGTAAAACGGCCACTCAACAAAAAAAGCCAAATGACAAATGTCTTAATGATCATGACAAATGGTAGCTTATTGAAGGTCGAAAGAACTGCAGAATGCTCCCCTTGGAGCATTCTGCAATACTTTCGACCTGCAATAAGCGATCATATGATTTGGTCTTGAATCCCGATTTTCTGTCTTTTTTTTGAGTGGCCGTTTTACATAGGTTTTACTTTACATGCGTAGGCTGGACCCATTCTTTATATACACCAGCAGTGAATGTACAGTGAATGCTCTAGCGAGACTATTTGGTACGCGGCACAGGCTCGGCTTGTCGGCGCAATGAGTATCAAAATCTTACGTGTTGACCCAAAATGTTGCCCTTCCTTTGTAGGTGCTGGTTCTTCCTAGTGTTCTATACTGACGGACAAAAGAAACGCTACAGTAAAATTTGACATGTATTGCATGTGGCTCATAAACACGAGCTGCACAAGCTAACCATGACTCGAATATCGAGCCAAGCCTCTGGTTTATTTTATTTGTCAATTTTGTTTACCAGGTATGTTGGCTTATATACATGAATATATATTAACTGCTGTCACTATTTTTACTAATTAGTAATTTATTTCAAATTTTAGAAGTAGCGTTTTTTTGTCCGTCAGTATAAATCAATCCAATGAGAGCTAATAAAGATCGAAGTTAATATTGTTAGTAAAGCGTCAGCAAAAAATTGCATCCGAAAATGTTGTCTCTTGCACATATGTTATAACATGATTCGTTAATGTAAGGGACTGCTCATTATTTAAGTGTCAGAGGGGCCGGCTGAAATTTCTATCCATAATACAAATTTTGTATGACCCCCCTCTTAACAAAATTTAAATCCAATGACCCCCCCCCCCCCTGGAAACCACATGAAATATAACCTGACCCCCATTTTATATCATATTTTCAAAATGCAATATTTTGTTTTCATAATCCTGTAAGTCATATGTATGGTACTATGGTAGTTTTATTCAAAAAATGGCCTGTATGAATTCTAAATCTTGACAAATTTTGACCACCATTGAAACATAAGGAATCTTTTATATTTGAGACTATTTTGTTTATTTTAATTCCTTAATTTCCAGTCAACGATATTTCAGTTATGTCTAGATGGTCCTTTTTGAGTTGAACAAGTACTAAGATGCAGGTAATGGCTCTGAAGTGCCCTTCCACAAAAAGTAGAGAAAGAGTATATAGATAAAATTTTAGAGGAAAAAAATCACCAGCGTTAAAGGAGTGATTTTGGGTGTAAAACAGTAGGGATAGAAGGGATTTTTCAAATACAGATTTCTTAAAAAAGAGTTATTAACAAGCACGTACAGATAAAAAATTTGGAAAAAATGATATTAGAAGCAGGAATTATCTGTGTAAAAAAAGTAGTGATAGTAGAGCTTTATCAAGTACAAAATAATTACAATAAGATGTTTGAAAAACATTAAATAAGTATTTAATACTCAATATTTAAGCAGGATAATAGCTGCGACAATAATACTAGCAAAACAGAAATTAAGTTTTTTCATCTGTGTGCTCTGTGGAAAAAATATTAAAGTTATTTTCTAAGATTCGAGCGAGCAAAGCGAACGAGTAAAAAATCTGTATTTATATTGCGTAAATGACATTTTAGAGTGAAAAATAGGGATAGTAGGACATTGTCAAGAAGCCGTAGGAAAAGTAGAAAGGCATGAAATATAGGGGAAAAACCTATCTGAAAGCCTGATTAATCATTTTTTTTATCAAAATCAGCATGATTATAACAATAAAAACACAAAAATAGAATAACATTGGCCCTTGCAAAAAAAACAAGGTTGGCAAAAAGGCGGTAAAAACCCATATTGACAGTGGTTAAAACTGGTTATAACCGGTCAGTACTGGTCGATTTGTGGTCGATTGAAGTGGTTGATTGGGTCGATTATATCACTGACATACAAATGCCTGTCTTTCAGACAATATGTCAATGATATTCAGTTGCTACTGCAAGTTTTCTTTCTGACCTTTCCTTGCTTAGTACTGGTTCAACTAAGTTAGATCCATCCCAACATAACTGAAAATTGTTGACTGGGACATACAGAATCAAATAACAAAAAACTCAATCAGGCTTTTTCTGTACATCTGTGTGAATATTATAAGTCATAGAAACTCTGCAACAGTCCATAATCGCTTGCCATTTTCAAAAATGGTATACAATGAAAAGAAATGTGGCATAAATTGTTAATTCTAACACTTTCATAATCAGATACTGGTAAATCAAGACAAGGCAAGATATTGCTAACATTTCGAGCACCTGAATTAACTCCATCTGATTTTCACCCTTATTCTGGTGAATAAGTCACTTAAAAATAAAACTTCTCAACCTGTTTGGTTGCATCAGGGACTCTCTATCTTTGTATAGAGAGTACCTGGTTGCATGATATCATTAGTTACAAATTATATCTCCACTGACTGCATTGAAAAATGTGACCATGATCCTCTAGCTTATTCTGAAGCTACATGGGGCATTCTGTACTCAGCATGACTATGGTCAATTTAAGCTCAACAGCTTCAAGGGATTAGGACCAACACCTAATTGAAGATGTTTATATAAAAGACCATTTGTTTTTGTAGCGTTTCACACCTTACTGCAATATTAAAGAAGATATACTTCAGAGATACAATTTTTGCATGCAGGCTATTGTGGCTTGGGGTTTTGTTGTCTGCTGATATTTTCCCAAAATCAACCTTTCAAAGAATTCTTAAATAAATACATCATCAGAGTGTCAAACAGTTTGGGTCCCAATCAGGTCAAAATTTCTCAGTCCTGATCTGGGTCGAAACTGGTTATCAGGCGAGGATACTAGCAGGCAAAGAGGCACATTTAATTTCATACAGTTTTCTCACTATAAACTGTGATGTGGTATTTTACCACAAACAGTTTTTACAAACAGTTTTTGCACTGACAGATCAACTCTTACTGTAAACTGTAATGAAATCCATCAGAATGAAAACCCCAAATGCCATCTCCATTGCAAATGACCACTTAAACGTCAATTGACCACTCATTTGTTCAATCGACCAGTAATGACCACTTCTGGAGTATTGACCGGGGCGGTTAAAACCACCCCTGGTTTTGACCGCCTAACCTTGAAAATAGAAACTTAGAAATTTATCAGCCTGCCTAACTAAATAAAGGAGATTAATTAAAAACACGAGCGAGCGAATCAAATGAGAAATTTATTGGAACAATTTAAAGATGGCGACCTCCCCCTTCTAGCCACATGGAAATTCACATGACTCCACTACTTTTTAGCCGCCCCCTGACACTTAAATAATGAGAGGTCCCTAAGTATATTGGAAACAGTGTGGACCCAGATCATAATAATCCTGTGGAGCAGTCTGATCTGGATCTATACTGTTTGTTGAAGAGACTTCTAAAAACATTTCGCTGTGACTGACGCATAAAGGGTTAAGTGCTTTTATTGAGGTATTTCCATCAGACGTCACTTTCAAAGTTTGCATAAAAAAAATCAGAAAAGGCTAAATTGTTTGCTGGCACACGAACCATAATGCAATGGTAAATCTTACATTAAAATATCGTCTGTTGCAGTTGTTGTTTGCATTTAACGGGTTAGAAGGCTTAATTATACAATAATGCCCATGATGTAATCGGCTTAAGATAACATTCATGACTTGTGTGTAATGTTGTGATAATAATTATTCCTCTAATGTGATACCCTATGAGCAGACATTTTGGAACAAATCCCATGAGCAAGCACATTAAGATCTGCATTTTTCAGATCATCTTGTATAGTCTACTTTTTTGTCTTCTGAGGATAGCCTTTGAACAAAGTTTGGACCCAGATCAGGCTCGACAAAATGTCGCGCCTGATAGGGATCCAAGCTACTTGACATTCTTGTGTAATTCCTGAAAGAATGTTCTGACAAACAAAATGTTGAAAAAGGGAAGGAGACGACAACAAAAACGTGAAATATTACCCAGAGTGCAAAGAGTTGAAAAAATTTCCTATTTCTGTAACTCTGTCGGAAGAATGTGTGTCATGTGATTTACCTGCTGCCTATGTCTGTATGCAGTCTCTGGAGATTAACCTTTAACCCTTAAAGCGCCAATCTCAACTGCAGCAGACGACAAACTTTGCGACATCTTTACCAATTTTCAACAAAAAAATAAGGTATGATATTACATGAGAATCGTCTGCTAGCAGACGATTCTCATGTCACATCATGCCTTATTTGTTATTTTTGAAAAAGCGGCAAAATTTGAAATTGTCGGCTGCTGCAAATTATAGGTAGCGCTTTAAGGGTTAAGTGCCACTAAAATATGCGACAGAAGACACGTTGTAGCCATCTAAGCATCTTAACAAGGCTGGATTTCTCCCATAAATCATAAAGATATCATAATAAGTCTCGTCTGTTGCATTAGCATTTTTTTAGGATTTAATTTACATCACTGTGTGCCTGCTAGTGTCATTCGCTGATAACAAACTTAGTCTATACTCCTCTTTAGTTAGTGTAGAAAGTTTTGAATTTGTCTATGACAATGGTGTGGTATCAAGATACAGAACAGACCATTCAGGAACCATACTTAAACTTTATAATAATGAAGGCGGAAAATGTTGCTGGCAATTCAATAATTCCCTTAAGAAAATTTAAACACAGAAGAAATCTTGAATAGCCAAAATATATTTTAAAAACTTGTATAGTGAAAATATTTTAATAGATGATACACCTATTGAAGCACAGATAGGAGATGACTAAAATGAGGCTGTATCATTAGAAGTTAATATAAAATATTCTGAACTGGCAGAAGCATTAACAATCATGACAAACTCAAAACTCTAGGAAATGATGGGTTCACAGCTGAATCTTTAAAGCATTTTTTAATTGATCTCAAGATCTTTATAATTAACTCAATGAACTATGGTTAATAAAAATGATCACTAATAATTAATCAGAAACAAGGTATATTCACTTGCCTTCCAAAACCAATCAAAACATAATTTAATTTGAAGAACTGGCGACCAATTTTTCTTTTGAATCTAATTAACAAACTTGCATCCTCTTTCATTGCGTCCTGTCTGATAAAAGATCTGCACTAGCTTGTACATGAAGATCAAAAAGGTTCGTTGCTGGTGGATTTATAGCAGAAAGAATTAGATTAAAATATGATGCCCTTTTTGAAACGCAACAACAGCAAATTCCAGGTTTAACATTTTCAAATGATTTCAAGCAGCCTTTTGGTTAAGTATTATGAATTTATTTACAAAACTCCGGGGTTACTTTAATTTTGAACCTTTTTTCAAAAGATTGATTAAGTTATTTCAAAATGGTTTGGTGTCATGTATTTTACAAAACGATCATATAAATGGGTATTTTAATCTATGCTGGTTGTTCCAGTTTTCGTGGTATTAACGTATCAACGTTTCAAAGTATAAATATAGTTATGACATAGCATCACTTTAAATAAAACTATTTGGACATGCATTTCTCCGCTATATTTGATAATAATTATTCACCATTGATGTGCTGACAGGTTAAATCCAGATTGATTCCGCGCTGGGTAACTTTCGAAACAAGCCACAGTTTTCGTGGTAGCCATCGTAAATCTAGGTTTATATAATTAGTTGCCGAATTGTTTGTCAATAAAATCTCACCGAATAATACTTTTATCCTAATCTAATAGGTTTTCGGTCATTTTTTGCCGAAACAACCTTTCAATTTGTTTATGTGATGATAAATTTAAGCTGCCTGCTGTCATCGTTAGCTTCTTGACATTCGTAAAATGGCGGCTGTTACATTCAAAGATAAATACGTCATAATGAAGTCATCGGCGACGCCATGTCGTTGGATATTTATTAGACGACGAGCAAATTTAAATGTTTTGGTAACTGATAAAATTTCATTGCTCAATTTCTAGGAGTTGACAAATGGTAGCTTATTTTCTGTGATACCACGATTTCTGGAGCTACCACAAATACTGGTACATATATCATACAAAGAGGCTGTAGGCAAGAAGATGCTATCTCACCATATATTTTTTATTCCCCGTGCTGAGGTACTTAGCCATTTGATTAGAAATGACAATCTTATTAATGTTTTTATACAAAATAAAGAATATAAATGAAGTCAATATGCAGACGACACTCAAATTTTCTTTAAGAAAAATTTTAGCTTAATTAAAATCATTTCATTCCTTTTCTGGACTTCAAATAAATGTAGAAAAACAAGAGCAATATGGATTGGGTCAATGAATAAATCAAATCATAAGATGTGTGAAGAATATAAATTAGACAGGAACCAGGGGCCCTTTAAAATAGTAGGAGCAACTTTCACACCAGAGGTTTTCGACATGTGGGACCTGATCACAACTGATATCTTGAAAAAAAGTTTAAACTTCTATTAAAACTTGGTCAAAAAAGACTTTCATTACGAGGAAAAACACTATTAAAAAATAATTAGCCATTGCGAAATTCGTTCACCTTTTTTCACTTTACCTAACCTATCTGGAATCCTGGTAAAAAACTTAAATAAACTATTTTACTAATTCATTTGGAATTCAGGACCTGACATAATAAAAATACAGTACATAATTAAAGATATTGCTAAAGAGTGTAGATATTACTAAAGAGGGCCTGAAAATGATTAAAATTGATAACTTTGTCACAACATTATAACTAACTTGGTTTATATGGCAAATTGACTGCTGACTGCTCTTGGAGAACTCTATCAAACATAAAGATGAGCAGTTTATTTACTAAAGGGCATGACTACGAACATATAAAAGCAAATTAAATAAACGATAACTTTTGAAAATATGTGATTTTCAGTTGGAATTCATTTTGCCAATGAGTTGAAATTAAAAACACAAAAAGAGACACAATACAGAACAATTTGGTTTACTTCAAATTTGAATAGGGGACAACAGCTATTCATTAAAGAATGGGATGATAAAGGTATAAGGACCGTTATAGACTTTCTAAATGTTATAGACGATACTTTGATTTGATATCTAAATTCCAAATTGGACTTAAATCTCTCTTGTGCCAAGGAGTTTCGGAAACTGATTTCTATGGTGACTTGGTGTATAAATTGAAGAAGATTGTTGGCTCTAATAATTTTTCAGCGCAGTTCATAAAAATGATGTCTCATTATAAAAGATTGGCTATAGTATTAATGTATTGCAACACACTGCATGCTTGGTGGTCAATCCAATCTTTACTTTCCTCTTTAATTGCACGCTGGTGGGTCGGACTTCCGACTCTATGACGGTTCTGACATAAATACTTATCTATTGATGAGATGGTTGGGGCCTGATACTTTGGCTGTTGTCAGGCCCACAAGTGTGTACCTGTTGGATTTATTTTGCTCTGGTATTCAGTTTTATTTACTGTTGAGTCCTTATCTTTGCTTTATCCCCTTTTTATTTCTTGATTTATATTTTCTAGGAGATGATGTATTGATAAGTTAGGGGTCTTTCATGTAAACCAAACTTCTATATGTTTTGAACATCTGAACTAAGGGTGAAGTTTGCGCGCATTGAAGCCGGTTTAAGCCCTCCAGTAAACTTGTTTACTGACCGTTCCAAGGCGGTGCTTCTTTTGTGGATCATTTATGTTATTTCTGTCTGGTTTCTGTTGTGATTTCGTGCGCGTCTGTTTATTGATGCCTTGTGGTTACCTGGTGGGAAAGGGCTGACCTTTTGGCTCTCGTTTGTGATGTCTAATTTTGAAGTTGTCACGTTCCCATCGGTACCTTGGGTCAGGTGTGGTGCTTGATTGTATCAATTCCTGATCTTTGCCCTTTTTCTGTCTTTCATTTACTAATGCTGAATGACAATTTTATTATTTTAACGAACTAAAAGACACAAGTTCCAAGGCGGTGCTTCTTTTTTGGATCCCTTTTGTTATTTATGTTTCACGTTTATCTTTATTATACTGTCTTGTCTGTTCCTTGCAGCCTTGTGATCACCTGCTGGGAAAGGACTGACTTCCTGGCTCTTTTGTGTGTGATGTATGGTCAGAGCCTCCACTGTTTGTTTACCGAATGTTCCATCAAAATTTAAAAATAGAAATAAAAGAACAACAATTCTGCTTAAAGAAATTAATTTCAAAATGGATTAGAATGGATTAATCGTTGTTTAAAATATATCAAAATAGTTTACGCTTAAACTATGCACTGTGTTCTTCTGATGAGCATAGATATTTGACACAGCAAGTGATCTTTTGGTATGTGTTGAATAGGCCAGGCTGCTCATCATAGCTAATGTAGCTTTTGTCCGATTTTGATCAAATTTGCACCACCTGAACCATTAGACAATGTATGTTTGAAAGGAAAAACAGGAGCACAAGGGTTAGTATAGCAAGAGTAATGCCACTCTGTAATTCTTAATCTATGGTGATACTTTGTGAAATCAATTCCTCTTAGAGCCTTCAGTGTATCATTTAATACATTGAGGGTATGTTACGAATTATTGAAGATGTGCATGTTAAGTTTTTTTTTTTTTTTTTTTTTTTTCACTAGTTTTCATTATATATAAACATATATAGGAAGGCAGTATCGTATAGCTAAATTCAGAACTGTATATATAGATGGAGATTTTTTTATTATTATTACTACTGCTTTATGTGCAAGCCTTCCCAATCCGTAAAACAGGCAAAATTAAACAAGCAAAATATAGATAATACTTGAATTGTGGGCATCGGTCTTTTAAGCAAATACGCTTATATGTTTGTGTTAGTTATTAAAGTGGGTACTTTTTATCATGTCTATTATTTTAAGATAAAATATATATTTTTTAAATAAGGCTTCCTATTTTATGTTTGTGCATTTATACATCTAATATATGGCTTAGTTTTGACCACTTGCATTGGAATTTTCATGCTTATTTTGAAGACTTGAAATATACTTTTCAGTTTGATATTTTCTTCTTAGATAGCTGAGAAAGGTTTCTAATGTAATATAACTGGTTATAAATTTTGTTTTATAAATGAAATACCTGGCTAGTATAAGTAAGTGATTAAGTAGTTTATTTTCTTTGTTTTTAAAAAATAAAACTGTTTTAATTGTCAAGTCAAGATTTATATTTCCATTTACTTGTAACCAGTTTTCAAGAGCTGACCGGAATTCTTTAGCCTTATCACAATGGTAAAACAAATGACTAATTGTTTCAGAATCTTGGTCACATAAAAATATTTGTTTGTTTGTTTTTGTTGTTACGTCCCATGTCAACAGCTATGGTCATTGCGGGACGGTCAGTTCACTTAACCACACTTTTTCCTGGGCAGGCTTGAGCAAGCGGTTAACCAGTAATTTGTGCACATACTTTCGCTTGTAACTGACAACAACCCTTCTTGAATAAATCAGTGGAAGGGAGGAGAATGACCGTAGAAATTATTTCATGATCAATCTCCATGAAAGTATGGTACCGGGCCGAGATTGAACTCGCGACCCCTGGATCTGCAGTCAGACACGCATCTGTAGCCAGACACGTTACCGACTGCGCTACGCGGCCCGGTGACATAAGAATATCTGTCATTATCTGTTTTATTTATTTTATAAAGAATGATTTTGTTACTAAGATATAATTATTGATTTTAAACTGGAAATCCTTTAGTTTTACCTCCTGTGTATTTCTTACAATACCATTAAATAAGTTCCATTCCTCTGGTGTAATACCGATGGTGTTCATCCATTTTGGAGGAGGTGTAGTTGGGATATTGATTCCAATAAGGATATTATAGAGTTTTCTACAACCATTTTTATCAGAGCATAAAATATGAATGTAATAATTTTGGGCAACATTATGTTTTAACGATTGACATACTTGAAGGTTCTTATTAATTTTTGTTTTTCAAATGGCAGGTATTCGTCTCAAAACTGATAAATAGTCTAAAAAGGTACCTTGTATATTATAATTATGTTTCAGGTCCTCAAAACGATAAAATTGTCAATTTTTATCAAGCAAATCTATAATATTTCTTATGCCTTTTCTGTGCAATTCTTTTGTGAAAAGATTTTGTCCTTGGGTTATATTAGAATTGAACCATATTGGACTGAACAGTGTATGCTCTACTTTTTCAATGGGAACCGAATTACAGAATTTTTTCCAACTAACAAGTATATCTTTCCAAAACGGGTTTCTTAGTTCCTTGGCTTTAGTTTCTGCATAAATTTTTCTCCCATAGAGAAGATTCTATTTATATTTATGTTTGAAAGGGAACTCCATGAACAATCAGGATATGTAATCATCTTTCTCAGCCAAGTGACTTTTAAGCTGTTATAATATTATCAATATGAACCATTCTCAACCCTCCTTTTTCTATCTCTTTTATAATATATTTTCTTTTTATTCTGTCTGGACCAGAGTTCCATAAAAAGTGTAGAATAATTTATTGAATCCTTTCACCAAAATGCCCGGTGGATTTGGAAGTACTATAAACAGATGAACAACCTTTGATAGCACCAATGATTTTATTAAAGTTATCTTTCCTGGTAATGTTAATTTTCTTTTAGACCATGTCTTAATAATATTTTCCACTTTTTGCTCTATGCCAGTAGTATTTTTCTCCCATATGTCGAAGACCTCAGCAGTGAAAGTAACACCTAATATTTTAAAGGGTCCCTGATTCCAATCTATTTTAAAATCATTACATAAAATACGGCTAGATTTATTCATGGATCCAATCCATATTGCTCTAGTTTTTTTTAATATTTAATTTTTGACCCGACATTATGTAAAATGAATTTAATTTTTCTAATGTTTTTTCTCAAGGACATTTCTGAACCGTCTAGAAATATTTGTGTGTCATCTCCATATTGACTTAGTGTGAATTCTTTATTATTTATAAATATGCATTTTATATTTATATCTTTTTTAATCATATGGCTCAATACCTCTGCACAAAGAATAGAAATATATGGTGAGGTAGGATCTCCTTGACAGCAGCCTCTTAACAAACTAAAATATTCTGTCATATGACCATTTTGCAATATACAAGACTCTGAACCAGTTTGAAATAATTTGATCCAGCGCTTAAAAGAAGGTCCAAAATTAAAAATAATCTAGTGTTCTATGGATAAATTTCCATGATATTGAATCAAATCCTTGTTGAAAGTCAATAGAGAGGAGTAGCCCTGGGATTTCTTGTTGTTTTGCCTCAAAAAGAATATCATATATTAACCTTACATTTTCACTTATACATTTTCCTGAAATAAAGCCTTTCTGGTCTTCATGGATACATTTAGGCAGGAAAGATTTTAGTCGAGAGGCAATCACAGAAGATGCCATCTTTTATATGCCACTGAGAAGAGAAATGGGGCGCGAGATTTTCAGAAGAAAGGGTGATTTATTTGGTTTGGGAAGACAGGTAATTATACCTTCCCTTTTGTTACTGATAAGGAACCTATTTTATATCCATAATTTAATGACTTAAGAATAAAAAAAATTAAGATCGATTGAGAAGAACTTAAAAAGTTCTGCTGGAAAAACCATCATTTCCTGGTGTTTTTGAATTTTTCATATTCCTTTAAGCTTCTGCTCTTTCTGAATATTTAATATCCCCTTCCAAAGACTCAGATTCGTTCTCAGACAATTTTATGTGGTTTTCTCCTATAGCAGATGCAATTGGATTATCATTTGTAACATTTTTACACTATATAGTGTTTTATAATATGTTTTCTGGCTATTTAGGATTTCGTTGGTAGTTGTATATTCATGACCATCTTTTTCTATTATTTTTGCAATTACTTTATTTGTATAATTTATCTTTTCAAGGCCAAAAAAATAACTTGATGACTTGATCTTCGTATCTACAGCGTGATCGTATTATGACTCCATCTATAGTATTTGCTCTTATTTCTTGTAATCTTATTTTCTTTTCTTCTACTAAATTAACCTCTTCAATGTTTGCATTTTGTAAGTTGGCTGAGATTCTGTTTTCTTATTTCAAAATTTCATTTTCTAAGATTTTTTACTCTTTTTGTTTTAATTTCTTTTTTCTTGAACTATATTTTATCGTCTCTCCTCTAATTCCCAGTAGTATCATTTCTAACAACAACTGATCATTTATTGAGTATGCATTTTCATTATCTGTATTATCATCATCATTATTAATATTATTATTATTATTATTATTATTATTATTATTATTATTATTATTTTCCCTGCGGTGTTGATTATTATTCACTCTGTATGTATTTGTAACATCTACTATTACTTTTTTCACAAGCTGAATATATTCTCTGTCTTTTAGAAGTGAGTTATTGAACTTCCAATAGTTTCCCCCTATCATTTTGATTTAAACTTAGTTGTAGGGTAACTCCAGAATGATCAGTTCTATACCCTGAAATAGTTTTATAGTCATTAACAAATCCCAAAAGATCTTCATTAATTAAACAATAATCTAAACGAGCTTGTTTTTTATCTGGGTTATGTGCATAAGAAGTTAAGTGATGAAAAAAAATCTTTTGGTAAATTTACAGCATTTTTAATTCATCCAACTCTCGTCTACTGTACATATTGAATAATGGCTGATAGTGCAATGTTTTGTGAAATCAACTCCACGTAGAGAGCCTTCAGTGTATCCGTTTAATACGTTGCAGGTATGTTACAGACATATTGAAGGTAAATAGTGAATTTTAAAAAAAATCAATTTACAACATTTTTGAAGATGTACATGTGGAAGTTTAATGATGAAACAATAATGCTTAACAAATGTACAGCACTTTTAACTTAGCCAATTTTCGACCACGTCAAATATTGAATATTACAAAATTCTAAACTTACCATAATATGTTAGCTGTTCAGGCTAAATTTATTTCTTCTTCGGCAACATATTGAATAAACAATACTATATACGGTTATATATGTTATTTAAACAAACCTAACAGAAAATGGAAATGTAACCTTCTAAGTACTGGTACTTGAGAGCTATCATTTTATTGCCTATGTGTTTTACAATCTATAATTTTGAGTAAATCATTTTTGTAGATTTAAAAAGTTAAAAGATATTCTATTTTGCAAATGTTGCATGGATAATTAATACGAAATTAATACGAATTGATAAATCATTTTTTTAGACAAACTTGAATCTGGAGATCTATCACAAACAAAATCAGTTTTTCCATGCGAGCTGACCAATGATTGTGCTGTAACAACAACGAAGGTTTGATACCAGTAGAATGCATTTAAGTTTCCCCTTCCTGCAGTGTCTTAGGCAGCTGCCCTTTCTAAGGTGGTGGGGATGTTGTTGTTGATTCATTGTTTGTTGCTGCTCCCATTGTTTGTGGGGGTCTTGTATTTGGTCCTTTTTTGTTATTAAGTACTGCATGTCCTTCCTGTGATGCAATTACCTTGATGGGATAGAGAAAGCTGGTTGCTTTACTTTGATTGTGTTCATGATGTCTTGTGGCTGTTAGTGTTCTGTGGCTCTTCCTCAAGGTGCCATGGGTTGGTCTGCAGTGTGTGATTGTGGTTTTACCTGATCATACTAACTTGCTTTTTTTGAAATGATAAAAATACCACATGCTTAATAGTAGGAATTAAGCAATGTATATACAGTCTTGAAAGTTGAAATATATATTACACACTGCCACAAAAATAACAAAATGATAGTTTACACCAGAAACGATATTGAGTACAACCTTCCACTCTTGAATGTCCATGTAATCCTCATATAAGGTGTTTAAAGGTTTTCATATAGCATTACATGCTAAAGTTTAGAATGAAAATAATCTAAACTTATTTAACGTGTTATTCGGAGTTATCACATTAAGTTTTTAACTCTTTAAGTTTTTGTGATAAAAACAAGCTGCTTGCGGATACTTGCCTTTTGGAACATATATTTAAAACATGAATACTAAATGAGAAGCTTAAAAAATGAAACTATTTGACAACATTTCAATGGTTTTACAGGGGGGTAGGTAGTTCAAATGTTACATAAATGACACTACAATGGACCCTAATAACTTTTATAAACATAAATATCTGAAGGGAATGATTTTTTTGTATAACATAAATGTTTGACCAATTTGAAAATTCAGGTACTACCTTAACAACCTTATTTACATTATTTGTGTTTTAAAAATGAAGGGTAACGTAGTTAGCATGCTGTAACAGCCAATCACCCCAACCGCCAGAGAGCTAACATATTTCAAAGAGTTTAGCCAGAAACATAAATTTATGATAATAATTGAAATAAATCGCAAGGCACACACAATTTTCAAGAATTATATTTCTGTACACAATATGTTTTTTTCCTGAACACTGACATCAAAACGACGTCAATTTGACGTAAAAATGAAGTCCATTTTAAAACAAATTTTCATTTTGGCCCTCCTATAGACGTTTTAAACCATTTCAACGCAATAACCACACTATAATGCGATCATATTAGGTGTTTACAGCACTAGTATATATAAGCTGTTTGGTTCATGTGAAAAGACGGTACGTCATTTTGTGACGTCACTGCGATATTAATACTGCAAGAAAAAAAATGGAAATATCTTATTCCTTAAATGGAATATATTTCTCTAGTTGAAAATCGATAGGAATCACTTTACCAAAATAAAATGCACACGGGACCCCGGGCACGGGACCCCAAATTTCGATATAGCGGCCTACACTACTAAGGAAGAGAAAGCCGGCTGTTTTACTTTGATTGTGTTCATGCTGCCATGTAGATGTCCGTGTTTTACTTTGATTGTGTTCATGCTGCCATGTAGATGTCCGTGTTCTGTGTCTCTTCCTCGCGGTGCTTTATTTGGTTTGTCTGTGGCATTCCATGTCATATTCACGCTTCTTTTGATAGAAAGCACGCGCCATTATGTATTATATACAGTAAAACCTGTCACTTAAGCGGCCACTCAAAAAGAAGACCAAAAATTGGTTTTCAAGACCGATTATTTCTTATGCAGGTCAGAAGTATTGCAAATTGCTCCAAATGATCATTCTGCAATACTTTTGACCTTCATTAAGCTACCATTTGTCATTAAGATCTTTGTTTTTTTTCTATTTTTGAATGGCCGCTTAAGACAGGTTATACTGTATGTTGAAGTGTATACTGATTGTAATTGCAAATACGTCCAGTTAATAGTATTATGAAAATAATATTTCAGTTGAAATGCCCACCTCAGATCATAACCTCGACCCCAATACAATGGGCCATCCAGACTTAGCTGCATCAAACTTTATGGGTGATTCCATTGGTCTTAAAGGGGTTAATAATACGGAAAACTTGTTCTTTACTATGTCTGTTCGAAGGAAACTACGAAACTGTTGACTTTTGAGATCGCGGAGGTGTCCTAGAAAATCAATGTGGAAGATTGGTGATAATTTGTTTATATACGTATTTGTCTAAAGCGTGTCTGAAGACAAATTGTGTTATTTCATGAATAAAAAAATCTGCATTTGGAAGTGCTTAACATTTGAAAAGGTGTCTTTTAGGCTTAAAATAGGTTATTTGGATAAGGGGTTTGTTTTACAATTAATGCAAAAAAGTACGTTGTCATAAATAACTTTTATATTCATAAGTCATTGTAATTTCATGTCTGGAGGTTTTTTCAGCTTGCTACTGACTATCCATATGCAATTGCATTGTAAATAATAGTACTTTCCTTGTCATACGACCAAGCAGAGTATTAAATGTGCTGTTAAACCTTATAATGCAACCCTAGCATGGCATTTCGTTGGTGGACTGATAGCGGTCCGAGAATGTATGCTGGGGGTCTGTGGAATGAATGTCTGGAGGCATAAATTCAAACTAAGTAAAGAATTTAAGGAAAGTGCTTTCATTGCATATAAAAGAGGATAAAGTCAGTTCAGTGGAGCCAACGTTGTAGCACAAGATCACAGCCAATAAACTTTTGCCGGGTTATTGGCGTGGCTTCCGTCACACAGTTACGCAAGTATTTAATGAAAAATAGAAACATTCAAGAGAAATCAAATAATGTGGAAATTGAGCTTTCCATACCACAATTGACTGTTCTTTAAGGAAAGAAAGAGGGAGCAAATTCTTTCCTTGAAGAGCAGTCATTGGTGTGGTAAGGAACGCAACTGATGAGAATCGTCCTCATTTCAGTAGCCACCCTTGTTATGCATAACTACTGTCGTGCCAGCCGAGAGTGACAGTGACGTAATATTTTGTTTACAATTGATAAGTAAAACATTGACTTGTACACTCCACTTGAGCTTACGCGAATCACTATGTCACTTGTGTATTACTCCTATCCTGCGGATAGGATTAATACACAAGTGATCTATCGATTACATGACCATGGTAACTTTGTAAATAAAACATGACATCACTGTCACTCTTGGCTGGCAGGACAGTATATCAGCATTCTGACGGCAAAAATAAGAGATTTGGTAAGTATAACACCAATACAAATAGCCTCCGTGGTGTAGTGGACTTGTAAATCTAGGGTCGCACATATGGCACCCGACTTCTCCTGCAGTCTGGTACACAAGCTTAAAGCTGTGATCCACTCCCTAAATAATTTTACCTGTTGGAAGGACGTTAAGACAAACATATACAGGCGTACAACAATAAAACAGCATATATATACAAGAAGCTTACTCTTCCCAAGCGAGTGAGTGCGAAATAGAAAGGAGACGCGGCACAAGAACAAAACCAGAATAAACCAAAAAATAACAAAACCAAGACAAACAATATGAAGAACAGAACAGAAAACACTAGGGCAAAACTTTTCTCTTTTTTGTGTGAACAATGAATAATAAACACCATCATCCACGGTGGCCTAGGTAGCTGTACGTTTTAAGGCGGTGATTCTGTTTCTGTGTGTGCGCTCATTTTGTATGTGGCTTTTGTGTTGGTCTTTGTTTTGCGTTATAGTTTTTGTGTCCTCTCTAGTTTCGCAATCATCTTGCTATGTTTCATCACAGGTAACTAATCAAATAAATGTATTATACTGTGATGATACAATAAAAAGGGCTCGTCATACACAGTGCTAAATAAATAATACCTAGTTGAGTCGCAGTGTTTTCAGCCGAAGACAAGCACAAAGTACTAACCTACTGAGGTTTTAGGTCGGCATTTCTATTGTCTAGTTTGTCTACATATGATTTCTTTGCTACCTCTACTCCGTTGTCTCTTAATCTAGTCATAGAGAAACTTAAAGTGCTATTGATGTTATGATCTTCGCAAACGTTTTAATTCTAAATTTTGGTGCTTGTTTTATGAAAAAATTCTTGTTTCCTTTTCTAGTGTTTCAATCAGCTCGCTGAAGAAAAGAGAGCCATTGTGTTTTGAAATATTGATTTTTAATTTCCCCTTTCCGTTGCTATGTCAACCATATTTGACAAGAAATAAATATAATTCTTTGAACAACAATATCTGATATAGTATCACCCAGGTATCATTCTGAAACACAAATTTCTTCTAAAAACAAATAATTTACCTAGTTTTGTTTAAGTGCCAGTCCATGACGGACAATGACATCACAAAGTACATCATATAGAATAGATCCTTGCTCATGTTAATACAAATTAAAGTGCGAATCTTAATTTCAAAAATATGGTTAAAACCAATGAAATTGAATTTTAACCGAAAATAACTCAAACCCCATTGAATTTATTTTTGGGACTTTTTTTCTGTGAAACATAACCATTTGTACTATTCAGTTGCATAGGTTTCATTTGTGTTCGAATTTTGCCCGGGTCAAACCCGTTTTTGGACTGGCCTACTGGATTGGCCTACTGGCAACTGTATACCATACTATTTGATAAGAAAACTGAACGAAGCTCTTTTCTTGAAGGTGCAATATTTTATTATAAACTCAATACGTAGCGAATTGGTAAAAACTGCATATGCTTCTGATGAGCTTTTGGCGATAGTTTTTCTATGCTGTCCTATTACTTTTCTTGTACACCACACGTATGCAATTAACGCAAAAACCATTATAATGACATTGAAAAGTTGCAGCAACTCAATATATGCTTAAGAAATAAATCAGTATATATAATTCTCCATGTGAGTGATATTGAACGGGTCCTCTCTTTAAGGCTGATAAAATTGCAGTTTTCGTTGTGCTCTGGCCTCATTGTTAGTATTTGAATTCATGTACTATTCGTGAAAGACGCACGATAGACAGTATTTAGGTTGATGGAGTTGGGGTATAGAGGGGGTGGTGTAGTTGTAGGAGAGGGATAGGTGGCTTGACGGTGTGATCAGGGTTGGCCAGCTACATTGGAGTCACAACTAAAGTTGACACCCCATGAGCGGATCCAGAAAGCTTTATCAGCGGGGGTCCAACCCTAATAACGTTTAGTCAATAAGGGGAGAGAGGATCCAAATACCACTAAAAGCGGGCCACCATCGGCCCGCAAGCGAAACGCCATTTAAATGGCGTTTCGCTGGTGGACGGGTGATGGCCATACTATGAATGCTGGCTTGGTAGCTTTGTGATATTTCAGGGGATCCGGACCCGTATTGCTAAGAAACTCTATAGTTTTGTGATTTTTCAGGGAGGGGGCGTGTCTGGACCCCCTGTCGCCCCTCTTGATCAGCGCATGCGCCCTATGTGACGATGGTGTGTACCTGAGGTAAACCATTTACTATTATTTCTTAGTAGTGTTGTGTACCTTCAGTGATCAACAGGTGCACATTTCGTCGCTACAGTGCTATAGTGTTCTAAGTAAGATTTTGGTCAAAAATGAGTTATGCATACCGTTAGTTTAAACTTTATTTAATCTATAAATAATACAAGTGGTACAATAATTGCATAGAACAATGTAAAGGATCTGAACGGAAGCTTTAAAGCTTATAGAGTTCATTTCCTTATAATACATGCAGCTACATAGTTTATACAACATGGCATAATATATCACTTTAGAAATATATGTATATGTCTAGGAATAAGTTTAAACAATAATGTTGTCTATACTGAGAGAGAGAGAGAGAGAGAGAGCGACAGAGAGAGAGACAGACAGACAGAGAGAGGGAGAGAGAAAGAGAGAGAGAGAGCGTCTGGGTCGCTAGCACTTGTCAAACTTATAGCAATTATTTTAGGAAGGCGTCAGCTGTGCGAGAGCTACTGGTGAGCATAGTTTGTCAGTGTATTACAGAAAACGTTTTGTAGCTAGTATATACAGTTGTGCATGTTTCAAAATGATATTATTTACCATACATGGCTGATTGGGATCTCCTCTGAGAAGTAAGGATACTGATAACTCGTGTGGGAGATTTAATAAGTACTGTTGCCTTTGTGCTGTGTATCTAGGACATGAGAAAAAGAAGTGTGAAGTTGTTTCGATGCTGCCACATGAACAGAGCTGATTGTCAATTAGATTCTTTTTAAACAGATGTGAATTTAACGAGCTACATTCTAGTCTTATGCGGTTGTGTAGTATTTGCGCAATTCGTGATACATGCAAAGTATCAAAGTATTTAGGAACAAGAATTTGGTTGTTGTTTCTTAATGTGTGTTTGAAGCTGTTGAGGGTGGGAGCGTTCCGAGTATCTTGACTTAGCACATTCCAGTCTCTTAAAGCTGTTGGTAAGAATGAGTTGTAGTAAATAGCAGTACGTGTGACTGGAATGGCAAAATCTTCTGAGTTGCGTAGAGGATATCTTGAGAACTGCTGCACCCTTGGTGGTAGGAGTTGCATAAGGTAGTTTGGCGCTAAGTGGTTTATCATTTTGTATAGAAGGAAGAGTTTATGCTTGTGCCTGCGCTTTTCTAGGGTTTCACAACTTAAATCCTCATATAGCTTTTGGAGGCTGCATACTTTTGTACCACCTGTTATAATTCTAAGAGCTTCAACTTGGATTTTTTCAATGGAACGTTTATTTTCGTTTGAACAGCTATCCCACACTACACCCCCATATTCTAAAAGAGGTCGAATAAAAGTTGTGTACATTTTGAACAATGAACCTCTATCTAAAAGAAATTTATAGCGCCTAAGAGACCCAATTCTTTTCCAAGCTTTTGTGGATATTTCTGAAATATGATTTGTCCAAGTTAATGTTCTACAAAATGTTATGCCGAGGTGTTTGTGTTCTTTAACTTCTTCTATTTGGCTTTGAGACATTATGAGAGGGGGGTGTTGTATATTTTGATTCTTTTTTGTTATCAGTAGTGATTTGCTTTTAAGTGGGTTAAAGTCAACTTTCCATATTTTGGCCCAGAACTTAATGCTTTCGAGATCGATGTTTAATTCTGCTGCAGCCAGATCGATATTGTGGACAACCTTGTACAGTATGGTATCGTCAGCAAAAAGTCTGATGTTGGTTCGAATATATTTCACAATGTCATTTATAAAAATTAAGAATAATATTGGCCCAAGGATAGATCCCTGAGGAACTCCTGCGAAAATTGATAGCCAAGCAGACGCGATACCCCCAAGACAGACCCTTTGTTTACGGTTTTCCAAATAGCTAGAAAACCATTCCACAATATTTTCAGAGAAACCTATGGCTCGCAATTTTGCAAGTAAGCCCTTGTGCCAGACCCTATCGAATGCTTTACTTATGTCTAAGAAAACTACCATGCATACCGTTGGAAAGGAGATAAAATGTTCTATCTACTGGTGAAGGTTTCATTTGCCTATTTCCTCACAGTAAACTTAAAATCGCTGTGCTTTTCTGTTCTATCTACAAAAAGACAATTTTGTTCAGTGCTATAGTGTTCTAAGTGATTTTTACCCAATGGCCACTGATGATTATGTCACGTGACTGGGTGAGTTCAGTGTCATACTGTTCTATCTACATAATGTCACTTCCCTTGGAGAAATTGCTAAAAGTTGCAGTTACCTCCCTTACATAAATTTAAATTTCCTAAACTGAAGTGGTTTGCCGGTCTTATGACGAACTAATAGCGATATTGGCTAATTTTAGGTCCCAATAATTTGCTCAGTCAAAAATATTACGCAAGTTGATCCATGGACAGAATAATAGTCTGTAGAAACAGATTATCTCCCTTACACATATTTAAACTGCTTTAATTGAAGTTATTTGTCGATGATATTACAAATCAATGGTAATATCTGCTTCTTTTAGGTCCAAATAATCAGTTCAGTCTAAAATATTATACAAATTGACCCAATTACCGGAAAAATCAACTGTAGAAATAGATTACCTCCCTTACATAGATTTTAATTGCATTATCTGTGCGGTTTGTTACTTTTATGCCAAAAAAATGACTAAATCTGCTTCTTTTAGGTGCAAATAATCATTTCTGTTCAGACAAGTATATGAATTGACACAATAAACAGAATGATACGTTGTAGGATTATATAGAACACTATAGCACTGAACGCAGAAGACGATTTTTAGGGCATAATGTTCTATCTGCAAACTGTAAAATTCCCGTAAATTCCATATTACTGTAAAAATTTCTCCAAGCCAAGGTCATTTACACTGTATGTATATATGCTAGCCCTCTGGTTTGATTCAATGGTCTATTATAAATAAGGCATCAAAAATCAGGATGCTAGAATTTTCAAACTCATTTTTCTCAAAACTTGTGCAATGGTAGATAGAACACTATAGCATTGAAGCGACGATTTGTGTAAAATTTACTGTAATATTGCATTATCTTCTAATAGAAGGCATGCATATCGCATACTGACCTATCTGATTTGAGCACTGTGGGTACATGCAATAAACTTTACTTACAAAATGCGTCACAATGTCATGTGATTCGCCCGATTGGTTGATTTAAACGTGTTATCAATCTGTGTCATCATGTGTCACTGAAACCGCGTCTTTGACTTGGGCATGTGCAAAATGTTTTCAAAAACGTTTAGTGCAGAAAATATTATCATTCAATCTCCAATACTGTAACATCAATCGTTGTTATGGTTTGGCTACCAAAGGTTACTTGATGTCTCCACAGACGATTATTAACGGCCATTCACCGCTTACTATATTCTAATGTAGTGTTTTGAGTAATGCATACTGCGTAATAACACAAATGTCCTATTTACGACGGTGGTGTGCCATATACCAGACAGATCTATCCTGGATACTATAGACATGCACAGACAATGGTACATGTAATCTTGGGGTTTGGAATTGGTGGATGGTGGCGTGTTTTGGTGTGTTTGTGCTTTTTGTTACTTTAATGAATGATAATGTCAAACAAAGTGGAAACGATGCTCATTTTTCCGTATTTATAGTACATACAAAACGATGCCACATACATATACGCAATTAAAACCAAACAAAAGCCACTGAAAGGCTCAGGTGCTGAGAATCTAAGTGAAGTTGTCTTTGAAGGTAGCCAGGTTTCCTAGTAGTCAATAAAGATTTTCAAGAAACACTGACACAACCAATTAACTAGAATTGTGTCAGTCAATGGGCGGGCCCATCGCAAATAACCGCACTTGCTTTAATCCATTTATGCCTAATAAATTTTCCAATCTTTATCAATTTCCAATTCTAGGGTCATCGGGTGGTATTTTCCATTTTTATTCAAATTGTAAAGAACATTCTGTAAGCAAACATTGGAGGCATATGTCTCTCCAATGTCATAATTTTATGGTCCGGTTACGTTACAAAATCTAAATCCAAATAAGGGCATCGAATCCAAGATGGCTACCATCCAACTAAGGGCATGATCCCTGGGACCTCTCGATCTCAGATGACCATGTGGCGCATTCGGTTACACCTCGGAGGGTGTGTCAATGCTCATTACTATATTCAAAGCAATGCTTGCCTGTGGTGCACAGATAACACGAATGTTTCATATCACTTATACTCACTTACTGTTTTTACTGACCATGCATGTCTGCTTCTTCAAGAAGCGCATTTTTTTATATATGGTGTTTAAATTTGGCACGACAATTGACAATGGTGTGTACATGACAATGAAAGTTATGGATTGCCAATATAACAGTAGTATGGCCCCGTTGTAGCGCCAGTGACGCAACGACGAAACCAAGATTGCAGCCATCCAGCTTACAGCATGACCTGTTGGACCTCTCGACCTCAGTTGACCCTGTTGGATTACACCTCGGATGGTGAGTCAATGCTCTAGACCACAGGAAGGTAGCGTCACATCCTAGATCATCTCCTTATTCTTTCCATCCCCCCTCCTCCTCCCATCTACCTCATCCACCTCCTCCACATCATTTCTCTCTCCCTCCTCCACCTTCTACTGTCCTTCTCTACTCCACCTCCTCGTCCCTCTCACATAAAATGGTCAATTCTAAAATCATTGTTGAGAATGAATTATATCTACTCCTCCTCGGCCCTTCTCCTCTTCCACCTCTTCTACTCCTTCTTCGCTAGACTTGGTGTCAATTACTTTGAAAAGTAATTATTTATTTACTATTTCATTGGAATTTGTTAAATTAAATTACAATTGGATGGTTTTTGAGCAAAGTAATTAATTACATTCATTTTTTTCCAATTCAATCAATTACATTACATTAATTACATTACAATTACATTTTACTGCCACTTAAAAGTCTTCAATAGATTTTTATCTCAGAGATGTTTAAAAAAAGTAAAAATTCGTAAAAAATCAGAATAACCTTTGCATCTTAAATTTAGCATGTCCATTAGGTAAATTTTATTATGAGGATACATTATTATGTTAAGTGATGCAACTTAAAAGAAATGAAACATGCAAAATCCGTTTTAATACTTGATCACACATTCTAAGAGGAAAATAGAGAAGCTGTTTTTGACATCTGTAAACATCATACAATCTCAAACTAGTGCAAAAAAAACTTAGGAATACATATTGACCTAAGAAAAGTCTTACAACTGTGTAAGATAAACTATGGAAATTATTCTGTAAAACTAGCTTAAATGCCAGAGAAAAAACTGCTTTCAAAACGTGTTTGCAAAAATCTGTATGACCATATGAGAGACATGGTAATTGGCGTCAAATCGAGAACTATAATACAAGGAATAACAGATGGTGACAAACAGAAATGTTACTCTTTTGTTGAAATGCTTACTTTGCAAGCAAGAAGTTGATAAGTCTGTCTCCACTGGAACATCAAAATTATTTTCTTATTTTACTATTAAATTAACAAAGATAGGCCATAGATTCATTGAAATCTAATTTATCAAACCAATAATATCATTATTGTTATATTATTTTATTATTATTATTGTTATTATTATTATTGAGAATTGCAAATGAGCAGTTTAAGGGTTTAAAATAATGTATAGCTGAATGTCAAAAGTTTTTTTACATCAACTTTTCTCAAAAGTCTTTTTAAATGTTTAGAATTTTTAGTCATTACATTCATATAGCAAATACAAAAAGTAAAACACTTCATTGTAGTGAAAACATTTCGTAACTACTGTTCATTAATGATATCTTGGCTCAATATCATATGGTAACTTGGGTCAGGTGTGGTACTTGATTGTATCAATTCCTGATCTTTGTCGCCTTTCTTACTTTCAATGATACCGCTGACGGTGGAATGAACTATTGAAATAAGGGAACATGGGATTTGATGCATATTAACGGATTAGTTACAACAAAACAGTTTTATTATCACATTGGAATTTTAAATGGCTTCGTGGCTCAGTTGGTAGGGCGCACAAACATGTTGGGTATATCTTTTTTGAATAGTAATAAAGGGATAGTGGTTCTAAACCCAAATCAAAGATCTTTTTTTTATTATATATTTTTCATCTTGTTTCGTTGTGTGTGATTTTACAATTTATACATTTTTCATACTTGTCAAAGTCGTTAAGCTCCATCCTGTCACTCCTTGGTGCGAGAAGCACCTTCTCCGATACAGCCTTGATGCGTAATTACGCTGTGTTTGATATGCCGGTCAGCTCTATAATTTGATAATGGTGCAAATAGTACATCATTAATGGTATCTATTTTGCGTACTTTTAAAAATAACATGCACAGAAACACGGATCCTTTATTAGGTCCTTGGCTGCAATTTGTAAATTTGTAAACAATAAGTAAATTGAAAACCTGAGCTACAGAAAGGCGACATAAAGCTGTCTATTAACTTAAATTGTTCTTGTAGTTCGTATGTTGAATACCTTTACTACATATGAATGCTTTTTTAAACAAAAATACAGATTCTTATGCTGTTATGTGCATAACATTAATTAAAACTAAATTTTAAAATTAGTAATTGTGACAAGCATCACTTATAAGCGCTTCTTGTGTTCCTCATCTTTTGTCCTCAATGGACTTTATTGAACTTTCTGTGTATGCATGGCCTGTGTCAGTTTCAAAGAAAATGACTGGGCTATAACTTGAATCCACAGCATACTTGAAAAAAAAAAAGAAATAGCAGGTCAGTGTCATTGGATGAAATACTAAATTAAATATTGGTAGTGTTTGATGTTGTTTCACATATATTCATACTATGTATTATGACTCTGGTATATGGCTCTCCCTGTGAAGTGGCAAGAGCAATCTTACTGCAACTACCTCTTCAACCTTGCTCGTCACGTAATAGCATTGCTCTGATTTTGCAAAATGTATGTCTGCGAAATTCTCTCTATGAGATTAAACATTTTAGGCATATCTAACATAAAATAAATGACCTTGCCCATATATTATGTTAGGTAACAGATGTTACAGTCTCTGATATCAAAGATTTTGTGACAAACTTGCAGATTTATGAGTCTTATCATATAAGCAATGAATTCTCAAAGAATGAAAGACATTCATCAACTGCAAATATTTTGACGATTTTTACTTTGATTTTAATACCAAACTGTTCTTCTTAAAACTGGGGTAGGGGTAGGGTTGTTTAATTGCTCATTTTAGACAAAATATTTAAGATAGGGATACACACTTTTCTTTTGCTGTTAGCCAATTGTATAAGCTAGTCAAACATGGTTAAAACTGTTTGCAAAACACACAGAGAGGTTGTGAAAGTAAATGATGTTAGCCACACTTGCACATTTTAATGGGAAATCAGATTTATGTAACGCATATGACACCTTCGGAAGCCACAATTTTGTTTAAAAAAGCTGTCATACGTAGTTAAGGTATCCAGTATGCAGACTATATGAATGCCTTTTAAAAATAAATATCTTTTCTTTTATTTGTAGCCCAAACTTTCAGTTTACCTTTTCTAAATTTGATAAATGACCGTATGTTACATGCTCTTACAAACTAACACTCCAACCCACAGTGTGCAAATATCTCTTAAACAGACGCAGACTTAAATTTTCTACAAGATAGGTTATGTCTACAAATTTCCCTAGGATTGGGGGGAGCAAACCAATTCTCAGCCATCCGTCTAAACATTCATTTACACCCATACTTTGTGCATGCAAGCTGTTGAGCCCACTACGCCAATATCTTTTGTCCTTATTACATATGTGTGAGTGCCCCTAAAAAGCCATAAAGAGTGTACTATTAATAACGCTCACTCATGTTATGACAAGTAATCAATCATTTTTCTTTGGTAAACATGAAACACTCATTAGCTCTTAGCTCTCAGTGAAACATGGAAATGTCCAAATAGAGCAATAAAAACCTCTCCCACCTTCACCACCACCACCTCTCACCACCCTCTTCACCCCCAGCACCACCACTTCCACATACACCACTACCTCCACCACCAAAACCACCACCATCTCTACAATCACCACCTCCATTACTATTACCATCAACCTCACCACCACCACCTACATCATGCCTCTAATAAATGAACAGGTATCCAAAGAACCTTGAACTGAGACTTCAACTCCACGTATATATCCATACTTTTTCTATGCCAACAATGTAATTTCGATAGGCTTCACCTTTCAAACAGAAATAGAATGGCCAAATATGTATTTACCAATATGTATTTACCAAACACTAAGATATCAGTGTTTATTGAATGGATATCACTATTTATTGTACATGAGCAGCGAAGGCTCTGGCGGGACTGTACTGATATATACCCGACAAAAAAAAAGAAACGCACCACTTAGAACTGTTCAACTCTCAGAAAAATCACAAGTGATAGGCCAATTTAGTTTATATCAGTGCAAAGGTATGCCAGTTACTGCTGCGTCAAACGTCTTTTTCAATCAGGCGTCGAAATTGTGTTAAGAAAATTGGTCACGAACCAAGTGGGGGTCAAATTGTAAAGTCACATGAAATAAGCGTTTTTATAATGCTCTCTTGCTGGGTAAATTCAAGCAATTAGATTCATCTCAGTAGACCAAATTGTACCCAGACACTTATTATTTGCAAATTCTATCTTTAAATTCATCATTCGCGATAATTGAACGCTAGGTAGCCCATGTTTTGTGACCACATTTTGGATAACGATTCCACACTGGAGATAAACCTGACAAGCATTTAAAGATTTCATCATTGTTTAAATCAATTTAAATGCTCCTAACTGATGCTGTCACATATATTCATACTATGTATTATGACTCTGGTATATGGCTCTCCCTGTGAAGTGGCAAGAGCAATCTTACTGCAACTACCTCTTCAACCTTGCTCGTCACGTAATAGCATTGCTCCGATTTTGCAAAATGTATGTCTGCGAAATTCTCTCTATGAGATTAAACATTTTAGGCATATCTAACATAAAATAAATGACCTTGCCCATATATTATGTTAGGTAACAGATGTTACAGTCTCTGATATCAAAGATTTTGTGACAAACTTGCAGATTTATGAGTCTTATCATATAAGCAATGAATTCTCAAAGAATGAAAGACATTCATCAACTGCAAATATTTTGACGATTTTTACTTTGATTTTAATACCAAACTGTTCTTCTTAAAACTGGGGTAGGGGTAGGGTTGTTTAATTGCTCATTTTAGACAAAATATTTAAGATAGGGATACACACTTTTCTTTTGCTGTTAGCCAATTGTATAAGCTAGTCAAACATGGTTAAAACTGTTTGCAAAACACACAGAGAGGTTGTGAAAGTAAATGATGTTAGCCACACTTGCACATTTTAATGGGAAATCAGATTTATGTAACGCATATGACACCTTCGGAAGCCACAATTTTGTTTAAAAAAGCTGTCATACGTAGTTAAGGTATCCAGTATGCAGACTATATGAATGCCTTTTAAAAATAAATATCTTTTCTTTTATTTGTAGCCCAAACTTTCAGTTTACCTTTTCTAAATTTGATAAATGACCGTATGTTACATGCTCTTACAAACTAACACTCCAACCCACAGTGTGCAAATATCTCTTAAACAGACGCAGCCTTAAATTTTCTACAAGATAGGTTATGTCTACAAATTTCCCTAGGATTGGGGGGAGCAAACCAATTCTCAGCCATCCGTCTAAACATTCATTTACACCCATACTTTGTGCATGCAAGCTGTTGAGCCCACTACGCCAATATCTTTTGTCCTTATTACATATGTGTGAGTGCCCCTAAAAAGCCATAAAGAGTGTACTATTAATAACGCTCACTCATGTTATGACAAGTAATCAATCATTTTTCTTTGGTAAACATGAAACACTCATTAGCTCTTAGCTCTCAGTGAAACATGGAAATGTCCAAATAGAGCAATAAAAACCTCTCCCACCTTCACCACCACCACCTCTCACCACCCTCTTCACCCCCAGCACCACCACTTCCACATACACCACTACCTCCACCACCAAAACCACCACCATCTCTACAATCACCACCTCCATTACTATTACCATCAACCTCACCACCACCACCTACATCATGCCTCTAATAAATGAACAGGTATCCAAAGAACCTTGAACTGAGACTTCAACTCCACGTATATATCCATACTTTTTCTATGCCAACAATGTAATTTCGATAGGCTTCACCTTTCAAACAGAAATAGAATGGCCAAATATGTATTTACCAATATGTATTTACCAAACACTAAGATATCAGTGTTTATTGAATGGATATCACTATTTATTGTACATGAGCAGCGAAGGCTCTGGCGGGACTGTACTGATATATACCCGACAAAAAAAAAGAAACGCACCACTTAGAACTGTTCAACTCTCAGAAAAATCACAAGTGATAGGCCAATTTAGTTTATATCAGTGCAAAGGTATGCCAGTTACTGCTGCGTCAAACGTCTTTTTCAATCAGGCGTCGAAATTGTGTTAAGAAAATTGGTCACGAACCAAGTGGGGGTCAAATTGTAAAGTCACATGAAATAAGCGTTTTTATAATGCTCTCTTGCTGGGTAAATTCAAGCAATTAGATTCATCTCAGTAGACCAAATTGTACCCAGACACTTATTATTTGCAAATTCTATCTTTAAATTCATCATTCGCGATAATTGAACGCTAGGTAGCCCATGTTTTGTGACCACATTTTGGATAACGATTCCACACTGGAGATAAACCTGACAAGCATTTAAAGATTTCATCATTGTTTAAATCAATTTAAATGCTCCTAACTGATAAAAATGGATTTTTGGAATAACAAAAAAAATCAGTAAACACATTGGTTGTCTCACATAACGACAACATATCGTTTTCATAATTTACTCATGTAAAACATACTCGGAATTTCATGTAGACAGTAGCGTTGAATTAACCCTTCCATAACTTGTTTACCCTTCGCATTGATGTGTTTTGTGCCTACACAGTGAAAGTACAGATACTCATCTACGTTACATTAAAGTAAGAGTAAAATTTGATCAGAAATGAATATTTCATGACAATTAACATTTTCACATTAAAAAGGAGATCTTAATGGGAATATCGTAGTGGTGCGTTTCTTTTTTGTCGGGTATACAAGCAAGTTATAGCCTTCGATGAACATCCTTTTGATATGTTATCGAGTTTCATACATAAGTAGTCTTTTGAGCAATGTTTTGAATGACACTAGACATTCATGAAGTACAAACAGAGCTGTAACTGTTATCGACACAACACCAAGAGTGTGGCAGAAGATGAAGATATACACTAAAGATCGAGGAAAGCTCTGTACATTTGATCTTGGATAGTGACACATACAATGTAAATGTATCCAAATTGGATGACGTCAGCATATATGTTTAGAGATCCAGATCATGGATTTATACATGCATTTCTAATACATTTAAAAGTCATCCAATCTGGATGGATTAACATTGTGGTGGTGGTTATGTTGGTGGTGGAGGTTGTGGTACTGGTGATGGAGGTGGTGGTGTTGGAAGTGGTGGGGTGGTGGGGGTAAAGGTGGTGTGGTGGAAGTGGTGGTGTTGAGCCTGGTGGTGATGGGTGGCGGTGATTGTTTTTGAGGTGTTGGTGCTGTTGTGGTTTTGATGGTTGTGAGTGGTGGGTGGTGGTCTGAATGGAGATGGGGGAGGTTTATATCACTCTATTTGCACATTTTCAAGCTTCACCAAGAGTTAGGAGCTAATGAGTTTTCCAAGTTCATCATAGAAATATGATTGATTATTTGTCATAACATTAGTAGGTGTTATCAATAGAAATCTGATTAGGTCTTTGGCCATTTTAAGTGAGCCATTGAGGAGTAAACATAGTAAGCAATGAGACTTTTAATATTCCCTTTTCATTATTTATATATCCTAATATTTTCAATAAACCATTTTGCCATTTTCTCCACTCTGACTCTCAGTGGCCGCTAACGAGTTCTAGACTGAGTATACTGGTCAGCTCCTAAGAAAGATAATGGCTAATTGAACTTTCGTTGCTCACATACAAAAAGTATGGAATATGTGAAGGTAAGCCATTTAGGTCACCATGGGTGTTTATTAGGGGCATTCACGTATATGCAATAATGACCAAGGATATTTGCATATTGAGTCTTCACTGCTTGCATGTCCAATGTATGGCTGTAGGTGAAGGTTAGTCTGGAATCCCAATAACGGTCTAACTGTATGTTTGGCATATAAAGGGGGCTGGGTGGAGGAGGGGAGATGAAGGAGGAGAGAAGGAGGAGGAGGGAGAGGAGGAGGGAGGAAGGCGGAGGAGGTGATAGGAGGAATAGGGAGATTGGTCAGGTCGTCCAAGAATCTGATTTGAAGACTATTTTTAGATATAGCATGTCTATTTATAGTCTGACAAGTTTCAGCATGCGCACTTAGACTCTGATCAGAACACTTTGAGTGACAGCTCATTTGGAGGTTGAACTTTTGTGGATCTTTTATGTTTTTGTTCTGTCTTGTGTTTGCTATGTTTTGTGCGCGTCTGTTTATATGTGCTTTGTGGTCACCTGCTGGGAAAGGGCTGACCTCTTGGCTCTCGTTTGTGGTGTCTTCTGTGAGTTTGTCACTTTCCCATTAGTATCCTGGGTCAGGTGTGGTACTTGATTGTATCGATTCCTGATCTTTGCAACCTTATTACTTTGAACTTGTTGGTATTTATACCAAAGGTAATTTATTGTTTCTAATAATGTGATGGTACATGAGGAGACGGGGAGATGAAAGGAGGAGGAGGAGGAGAGTACCTAGCTAACACATAACGTTAATGTAACGTTTGCAAAAGGTACTAAAATGGTTAGGTTGTACCTGACATTTAGATAACGTTTTAAAAACGTAACTCTTATTACTATTTTTCTTATACTGCTAAGGAAAAATCGTATGCTCCTTTAAATCATGCTAAAATAAATGAAAAAAAAAACAACGTTTGTAGTAATTTAAGAAATTGAAGTTTCTGATAAAAAGCGTTTAAGCGACGTTTGAAAGACCTTTTAAACTGTTGATATAAATGTTGCTCAAATTTTCAGATTTTGTCATTCGAGTGCAACGATTTAATAACATTATTATCACATCAGTAATCCGTACTTGCTCAAAATGTTGTTGTAGCCTGCATCAGGTTTAAAAATGATTAGAACAATTCTCTGGTATATAAAAAAGTCTAAAACCATTTAGAAACCAAATTATTTGCATGAAAGTGGTCATTATTAGTGTTTTACCAAGAAAACACAAAAACACGTCATAATGACGCCCTAAAGACGTTCTTGGCCAACCATATCTGAGTTTCTGATTTTTATCCCCACACTTTTTTAAAAAAAGCGAAAAAGATATTGTTATCGCCTCGTCCGTCCGTCCGTTATGCTATCTGCTCCTAAACGATTGGAAGAAATTCAATCAAATTTGGTGTGTGAGTTACTCTCATGAATGGGGCATGCAACGGCACTTTTTTGCCCCGCCTCCTGAGACCCTGGGGAGGAGTCAAAAGGTCAAATATCATTTAATTTCAAGTACAAAGTCAATTTCAAAGATTTTTATACTAAACTTTGTGTGTGTACTCACAAATTAAAAATACAAAACATATCAGACGGGATTTTTATTCTGTCGCCTGGGTCATGCCCTAGGAGTCGGACTTGGGGGTGCTTAGGGGACAAAATCAAATTCCGTCCTGCTGTCTGTCCGTTATGCTATCTCATCCTAAACAATTGGACGAAATTCAACCTTTGTTGTGTGAGTAACTCACATGAATGGGGCGTGCAACGGCATTTTTTTTGGCCCGCCCCCTGGGGCTCTGGGGGTGCTTAGGGGGCAAAATCAAATTTCGTCCTGCTGTCTGTCCATTATGCTATCTCCTCCTAAACTATTGGACGAAATTCAACCTTTGGTGTGTGAGTTACTCCCATGAATGGGGCGTGCAACGGCAAATTTTTTTGGCCCGCCCCCTGGGGCTCTGGGGAGGGGTCAACAGGTCAAAAATCATTTAATTTCAATTACAAAGTCAATTTCAAAGATTTTTTATACCAAACTTTGTGTGTGTTCTCACAAATGAACGATACAAAACATATCAGAAGGAATTTTCTTTCTGTTGCCTGGGTCATGCACCAGGGGTGGGACTTTGGTGCGCTTGGGGTGCCCAAGTGGTCAAAAATTTATTTTTTTCTAACATGGCCATGTTGCATATCAAATCAACGAGGATGACAAGCAGAACAGAATGCAAGTAAAATTTTCATCCTAGGGTCAAACTGGTGACCTTGGGGTGAGTTCAAATGTCAAATATAACTAAATTTCGGTTACCATGTCAATTTCAAAGATTTTTATACCAAACTTTGATTGTGTTCTCTCATATGAAAGATGCAAACACATCAGACGAGATTTTTATTCTGTCGCCTGGGTCATGCCCCAGGGGTGGGACTTTGGGGCACTGGGGGTTCCCAGGGGTTCAAAATTGTTTTTCAAACATGGTCATGGGGCATATCAAGCCGACGGGGATGACAAGCAGAACAGAATGCAAGTAACATTTTCATCCTAGGGTCAAACTGGTGACCTTGGGGCGATGTCAAAAGGTCAAATATCATTAACATATCAATTTCAAAGATTTTTATACCAAACTTTGTGTGTGTTCTCACAAATAAAAGATAGAAAACACATTGAACAGAATTTTTCATTCTGTTGCCCCGGGTGGGACTTAAATTTGGGGTGCTGGGGGGGGGGGGGTGTCAAAAACTTTAGCGTGGAGATTTGCGATGGCACACCATCGACTGCACGATCTATTTTTAATTGTGTTTTTAAGTAACAAAACTTTATTCATTATTTGTATTCCAATTTAATTTACTGTTGTGGTAAATACGTTTCGTACACATGTGATAAATACGTTTGGTACACACACTCCAGTTTATCCCAATTTATCATATGGTTTGTATCAGAATCGACCAATTGCTCTTTCCCACCGATTTCATTGAGTCTGAGAACAAAGGCTGCACAGTCTTGACAATTTTGAGGAGTGTTTTTCTTTACATACGTAATTAAATTTCACTTGCCTTGAAGATGTTAATGTACCCCTAACATGTTGGATGTATTTGTTTTAAATGCTTGCTTCGTAATCAGACTCTGCAGATTCTACCTGCGTATAAACATCCCAGAATGTCTTTGAAAACGTTCCAATAATGTTTTCAAAAGACATAACAATAACGTTATAAGAACATTATATAACTTTTTCATTAGGTCGTACAAAAAACTTGCCAGTTTAACGTCATTCAGGCTGCATCCCATTAAACGTTATATTAAGTTATCTATAACGTTTTAAAGAATTTTTCAAAACGTTTTTGTATTAGCTAGGTAGGCGGGGTGAGGAGGAGGTGGAAGAGGAGAAGGAGATTTAATATATTCTCAACAATAAGTTTAGGGTTGACTATTATACGAGCCTCATTGCGAGAAAACCCGTCTTTGGGGTTTCCGACAAAGTGAGACTCAAGCCAGTCTCCTCAGCTACAGAGACTAGCTAGAAAATTGACATTTCGCTTGTAGCAAGTTTAGATATTATTCTTTCCAAAAAGCGAATAACAAAGGCGCTGATCAGTCTGCGCGGATGCACAGGCTGGTCTGCGCCTGTGTTGCTTGCAAACCCCCGAAGACAGGTTTTCTCGCATCGAGGCCCAATTATTATTATTATGTGATGAGAAGGGGGAAGTGAAGGGGGAGGAGAGGAGAAGGAGAAGGATTTGAAGGAGAATGATGTAGAGGAGGTCAAGGGAAGAAGAAGGGGAGATGGAGGGGGCAAGGAGATGCTCTACCTTCATGTGTTCTAGAGCGTTGACTCATCCTCCGAGGTGTAACCGAGTGCGTCACAGAATACAGCTCGGTACCAGGGATCATGCCTTAAGTCGTAAAATTGCTATCTTGGATTCGATGACCTTATTATCCCCATGCTTTTTAAAATACTGTAATTACCTCCATCCGTCTGTTTGTCCATCCGTGACATCCGTGACGTCCATCTGTCCATTTTGCTATCTCCTCCTAAACCATTGGATGAAATCCAACTAAATTTGGTGTGTGAGCTATACTCACATGTATGGGGCATGCAACACCATAATTCTTTTGACCTCGGCCCCTGGGGCCCGAGGGAGGGGTCAAAAGGTAAAATATCATTAAATTTCAAATACAAAGTCCATTTCAACAATTTTTTATAACTAGCTGTGTGTGTGTTCTCACAAATAAAAGATATAAGATACGCCCATCTGTCTGTTATGTTATCTCCTCCTAAACCAATGGACGAAATCCAACCAAATTTGGTGTGTTAGTTACTCACATGAATGGGGATGCAACAACATATTTTTTGGTCCAAACCCCTGGGGCCCTTGGGAGGGATCAAACGATCAAATACCATTTAATTTCAATATCAGAGTCAATTTCAGAGATTTGTATACCAAACTTTGTGGGTCTTCTCACAAATAAAAGATATAAAACATATCAAATGAGATTTTCATTCTGTTGCCAGGGTCATGCCCCAGGGGTGAGACTTGGGGGTGCTGGGGTTAACACTTTATTTTTTCAGGACATGGTCATAAGCATATCAAATTGAAGGGGATGATGTGTAGAATGGACTATTAACAAGTTCACCCTAGGGTCAAACTGGTGACTTGGGGTGGGATCAAAAGGTGAAATATTCAATTTCAATTGCAAAAGTCAATTTCAAATATGTTATGCAAACTTTGTGTGTGTTCTAACAAATAAATATTGTAAAATATCGACAGAAATTTCAATCTGTCGCCTGGGTCATGCGCCAGGGATGGGACTTGTGGGTACTTGGGGGGTGGGGGGTCAAAATTTAGCGTGGGAATTTGCGATGTCGCCCCATCAACTGCACATTCTTCATAAAATCTAACTTAAGTTATTGTCCAGTTGTCTGTCACTTTTGCTCCGAATCAAGTACTGACAAAATGAAAAAAAACCTTTAGTTTAGAGCCGTGAGACTGGTATACAGTGACTTTGTTAGTTCTTACAAAGATCTTGTAAAACAGGCAAAGATGAATACCCTTCAAACAACCAGAATCCATAAAATTGCCATTAAAATATCTAAAATCCTTAATTATCTGTCACCAAGTTATATTCTTGATTTAGTAAAATTTAAAATTACAAATTACTCTTTCAGATACCAAAATCTTGCCGAGTTTCCTAGAGTATACACAGAGTCTTACGGTAGGAAATCGTTTAGATATGAGGCGGCCCACATCTGGAAGAGTCTCCCAAATGAACTGAGGACAGCTACTGACTTTAATGAGTTTGGAAGACTGATCCGGGCCTGGGAGGATATCTCATGTAAATGTTCTATGTGTAAGTTAATTTGTAGTTTTGTTTTACCTGTCCTAAGCTAAGCTGCTATTAACCTTTTCGTTTGATTAGTTATTCTAATTATATTAATTTAAGCCTTTTGCTTGAACTTTCAAATTGCCACTATAATTCATAGTTCCAGATAAGGAAATTTTATAAGCGTAAAATTGGCACTATTTTTCTCACCCATATTAAGCATGTGTTTTGGGTGCTCAAAAGGACTTATTGAGACGGTTCTTTTCAGTTGCTACATCATATGCTTTAGATGAGCATTAAATAAAGAAAATGGTTTTCCAATGCGCGCTCTTATCTGGAGGCATGATTAAAATTATAGCTGTAAAGGTCTGCTCTCCGCTGAGTACATCTTTTGGTCCGTTTGCGCCCCATCTAGATTTCGTCTTTCGTCTAAGAGCCTTGAAATCAGCCGTCATGACGGTCAGGGTCTCTTGAGCCCCTTTTGTCCAACCTTTTCGAGTTTCGTTCATTTTTTCTCTAGATAGATCGCAAAGAACGATCTTTTAATTGTATGCTAACAATATGTAATTTTAAGAATAGAAAGTAATGATCAGTTTTACAAAATTTTATCTTTATAAGATTTTATCTTGTACATATGATCTTAACTTATAAATATCTGTGCTATTTACGTGTAAATTTCAGTTATTCTAACCCAAAATCCTGTGATTTGTTATATGTTTTTATTTGTAGAGTCTTTCAGGTTGTTTGTCGGTAAAATAGCCTTGATGGCTAATGTTGATATGTTAAAATTGAATGCCGACTTTAAATAAAGTTTCTTGTATCTTCGTGACGTCACAGGTCCACACTACTGTCGTATTGGCAATCCATAACTTTCGCTGTCATGTACACACCATATATACAGTTGTTGTGCCAAATTTAAACACCATGCATAAAAATGCGCTTCTTGAAGAAGCAGACATGCCTGGTCAGTAAGAACAGTAAGTGAGTATAAGTGATATGAAACATTCTTGTTATCTATGCACCACAGGCAAACATTGCTTGAATATGGGCACCCTCGGTCAAAAATTGAAAGAGTTCGCGTTGTGAGCTGTAAGACATATTTTAAGCATATTTGATTTGACCCTGAACTCTAAGGTCATATTTGGAATCTGAAAACGTTGCTATAAACTGCTCACCGCAGGCGAGCATTGTACCAATATGAACATCTTTGATCAAAATATGAAAGAGAATGTGCGTTATAAGACGTAATACATTTTAAATATATTTGGCTTGAGCTTTGGCTGCAATGTTGTAGCAGTGATCAGGGAGCTTTGTTGACGTCTAAGGACCTTCAGCAATTAGTGTGCCTCTATCAAAAATGAAAGAGGAATGCGTGTTACGAGCCATACGACAGTTTAAGGTACAGGCATATTTGCACCGCGACGCGAGAAACCCTGTCTTCGGTGGATCGAGAACAAGAAAGGCGCAGACCAGCCTGCGCATCCGCGCAGACTGACTAGCGCCTTTGTTATTCGCTTATCGAAAATTATCATATCTAGACTTGCTACGAGCGAAATTTAAATTTTCTAGCTAGTCTCTGTAGCTGAAGAGATGGTTTTAGTCTTGCTAAGCCGGAAATCCCGAGGACAGGTTTTGTCGCGACGAGGCCCAAATGAAAGAGGAATACGCGTTACGATATGGCAGTTTTAGGTATTACTTCACTTTTCGCTTTCTGTAAAGGCGGCACCTCATGCATGCGTAATTAGGACTAATCCATCTTAGACATAGGTAAATGGTGAAAACGAGGCGTGGTTTAGTCAGTTTCGGAGCACCCAAACAAGCTTAACGGGTATTAACACCATAAATCACGGTCAAATAGGTGGCGCAAATGGTTACGTTGAAGAACGATGATCAAGGATTCGCCAGTTCGAATCGCACTGGAACAATTTTTTTATCAATCAAAAGTTGAATCTTGCGTCATTTTGTTTGTTTGTTTGTTTGATTTGATTCTTTACGTCCCACCAACAATCTTTCAGTTATAAAGGGACAGGTCTTCCTGGGTGAAGCAGTACTAAGCTAGGATTGAATCTTGCGTCATAATACCTCGATCAGTTATGATTGATTTTCAGAACTCATGCAAAATATTATATAATCAATGAGGGTTCAGTTTCCAGTCACGATTTTCATGAAATATATGTACATTGGCGCGGATCAAACTGCGGGGAAAAAGAAATAATTATTTCAACCTTCATTGAAGCTGACTACTGGACGAGAGACAATCTGTGCGAAAGCGAGATTGAGAAGTTTGTTATCAATCTTGAAATCAAGCGAAGAAGATTGACCATTTTTTGTCATGTCATTTGTAAAATAATAAAGAAAACATAAAACGTGAATATATATAATTAAACATGAAAGAACGTTCTAAAACGAATGTAAAAAATATCAGAAAAAAAAATAAAAGTAAATAATTCTCTTAAATAAAAAAAAATAATCGCCCCTGCTGGGGATTGAACTCACAATGTTTGAATTTGAAAGTGGTATATTTATCCAATACGCTACGGATCTTTCTACTTTATCCAATTTATTTTTATTAACAGTAAACAGTTAAAATTTTCTGTTTTACCGTTAATATTACCTGTTTTCCCTTCGTGCGTAGATGAAATATCCAAATCACGCCCAGATATGAATATTAAAGTTACCGCCTTTACAGAAAGCGAAAAGTGAAGTAATACCGGCATATTTGCGCTTGTGTCATATCGGTGATCTGAAACCTTGCTTGTTATCCACACACCATAGACATTCAATGTGAAAATATGAACACCCTCGAAAAAAAAATGAAAGTAGTTCGCGTTACGACCCATGAAACATATTTCAAATATATTGGACCATGACCTTTTACTTCAAGGTCAAATGTGCGATCTGAAACCTTCGTTGCTATCGAAGAAATCATTGTGAATAATTATGAATACATTGCGTCCAAAAATGAATGAGTAGTATGCGTTTCGAGCCAAAAGAAAAAAATTATGTAGATTGATCTTGGCCTTTGACTCCAATGTCATATTGGTGGTCTTGAAACGTGTAATCCACACACCAAAGACAATCGTCGTGTCAATATAAACACCCTCGGTCAGAAATGATACGAGCCGTACATGCAAGACAGCTTTCGTATTGTTCAATTTTGTTGTTTTTGGCTAGCGTCTTCACCGTTAGTTTGCAGAATATTTAATCAAAATCTGAATAAAATTGAAAACAATACCACCCATATAACAGTCCACAGGAGCTTGAAGTTCGGTCCTTATATCACCTCTATAGCCTCAAATCCAAAAAGCTCACAATGTCACTACGTAATGACATTGTGAAGCTTTTGGTTTTGAGGGGTTTTGGGGTGATATAAGGACCGAACTTCAAGCTCCTGTGAACAGCCCCAGACTTGGATAAAGACTAATTAAATTGATTAAAATCGGTCTGGCTTAAATGGATTAATTGGCATTCAGACAGGGGTATACATGTAAGTAAGGAATTCAGCGACTTTACCAGATTGTTGCCAGAGTTCAAAGTTGTGTTACGCGAGTGCATTAAGTGCTCAATCGTCAATGTCTGCTATTGCTAATATTGCGTCACAAACACGAAAATATCTCATTAACTTAGCACTTAAAATAAAGAAAAATGAGGATAGGCTGCGTTTGTAAAAATTCGAATACATTTTTGCATGCTTATTAGTTTGCGCATTTATATTACTCTGGTCGTTATTACATTTAGTACTTCTTCGAACTTAAGATAATGGCAAATATATCATTTTTGAGGATGTTACGCATTCAAGGCGGTGCAAATCTGTAATTCACAGTTCAATTGAATTGACGAATGATGATCTATACGTATATATACGAAATTACACCTTAACCCTTTGTATTTGGGAGGATTTTTCCATACATTATGGGAATGCCCTTTTTGTAATTTAAGGGGTCCCAGGTAGAATTTTCTAAATTATAATGTATCTCTGTCACTAAAGGTTGTTTTTTTTTATCTTAGCAACTAGTGTAGACCCTGATGAAATACAGCATTATGCTGCATTTCATCCCGGTCTTCACTTTTTGCCAAAGTACGCGTTTAGGAGTTTACAGAATACAAGGGGGTTAATATTTACAAGACGACACTTAACCCATGTAAGCCTAGTGTCCTATTTGTGAGACATCGGCAAAGAGTGTAAAACCAGACCAGAGGCTGCAAAACGAGGCGTTCGAATAGGCTCTCTACTGTTTGCTTACAGAAGTGTATTTTAAAATTTGAATACAAATGAAAAATACCACCCAACAACCCTAAAATAGGAAATGGACTCGCCAAATTGATAAGGATGGGAAAATACATTCGGTATAAATGGGTTAAAAGCATGCAATTACATTTACAATTCACCCTTCGTCTGCACCTCAACAACGCATATTAAATGGCACTCTGCAAAGGCAAAACCTGTCTTCGTGGTATCTGATAAAACGAAACTCAAGCAGTCTTTGCAGCTACAGAGACTAGCTAGAACATTGAAATTTCCCTTTTAGCAAGTTTAGATACATTTATTTCCAAAAAGCGAACAACGAAGGCGCTGAGCAGACTGCGCAGATATCAAATTGGTTTGCGCCTTTGTTGTTCGCAAAGTCCAAAGACAGATTTTCTTACGTTAGGGCCTGTAACAGAAATAAAACTTAGAAAACCTCTACCCGCCAATGACAATCTGTGTTCTATCTGTGTTGACCTTGGCACGGTGACGTTTCCAAATTTCCATGGTCGTATTTCTTCCATTGCCAATCTACAAAAAAAGGCTTAATATAAATCAGTCTATCTTTTATGTCGCCTGCGAAGCATATTCGTCACAAATGGATGGTCGTAGTCGTCCACGTTGTCACACCTTTGATTTCTGGTCAATAACTTTTGAAGGCATGCATCGATTTCAATCAAAGTTTACAGAAAGGTAAATCATCATTAAATACAGGTCAAGTTCGAATTGGGAGGTCATCCGCAAAATTTTGACTGAGTTACATATTGCCCTTTTTGGACTTAGGGAGTAGGCTAATGCAAAAGCTTTATATAAATAGCCTCCATAAAAAATCATATTTCTTTTGCTTTGAAAAAATTCACGAAACATCTCAGATAGTGATATAACATTTCTTTTTTCAATTGCGCTATATGTAAGTATAATATAGCATATCATTTGTGGAATAGCATATCATTCGTTAAATATGCTATCTAAAAGTAGGGAGTGCAATGGTTCAGTGGTAGAGTGCTTGTCTCAAGATCTAGGGGTTGTGGTTTCGAACCTCGCCAGCATCATGTGGCGTTGTGTCCTTGAGCAAAACATGTTGATCCTTGCTTAGTACTGGTTTAACACAGGAAGACTCGTCCAGCATAACTAAAACTGTTAACTGGGATGTACAGAATCGAATCAAACAAACAGACAATCTTTGACAGCAGCATAAGTATGAATTTTTGCTTCTATTAGATGAACTGTCATTATATATACCAGAGATTTAGTATAATTTAACAAATTGGTACTTGTTTTATGAGAACTACTTGGTTCTAATGGGCTGGATGACAGTTGTCATGAGTACTTATTGTTGGCGTAAAAACTTAATACTGTTCTACTGAATAAAAAGATACCCAAGCAGATTCTATCACATAATAATAATTATGCTGATAAGCTCTATAGCCAAAAAAGCAAACGTCTGTAAATACTTTCGGGTCATTCTGACATATATGTTCAATCAAGTACTGTACTAGAAAATTGTTAGTTCAAGGTCCTGATTATTGAAGTCTAAGCATTTAGAATTGTCTATAATACTAGCAATACATTAGAGGTTTTCCAACTAATTAACATACTTGTAACTGTTTCAAAAATATTAAAATGGACATTTAGAATAAATGAAGCCCTGTTTCATTGCTTTGCAAAATTGTAGAGCCAGGCAAAACGATGATAAAGTAGTAGCATTTCTTTTGTTATATACATTACCAACATAAATTACTTCGTTATTACCAAACTGGTTACTCTGTAGGTACTAAAGTATAGCAAGAAGCGAGCAAAGCTCACATACCCCCGGTGGTAGCCATCAGAGGTTGTAACACTTTCAGAGAAAGACAAAATTGTTAAAGATTTCATAATCCTAAATCAAGTAGTTTCTGAATAAACTGATGAAAAACGGACAGAAGGAAAAATTGAAAATTTGATTAAAAGAAGGCAAAATGAGGATTAGCATCTTAATTTTTATTTACACAGTACACTTTACCTACCTAAAGGTGAACACAAAATTTTAAAACACTGGCTCTAATAGGAGCGGAGAAATCTGTGACAGAAATTTCCAGTGGAGAGAAAGACAAATGAACAAAAAAGGGACTGATATGCAATATGTGGCTGTTTTTGTTACACAATACAACTCATCACTTTCAGGCTTTGTACCAAATCTCAGAATCCTAACTCAAGTTGTTGCTGGGAAATCTTTGACAGAAAAAAAAGTTTACAGACAAACAGACAAACAAGCAAACAGACAAACATAATTACAGAAAAGGTAAAAACTATATACCTCCTATAAAGTTCGTACCGGGGGGGGGGGGGGGGGGGGGGTATAAATACTATGACCACGAGGATATGTATAGAGGGTGCCCATATTGAGACCGAATCATTATGGTTTCCACAAACTTCAGTTTTTTTTTACATGGAGGATTCATTATTTAATGTTTCACTTTTTGATTTTGACTTATACTTGGAATGATCTACAGTTCTTAGAGTTGTAATTTAGATTTTATAACTTATTGTTATGAACATAACTGTTGTAGTCAATAGATGATTATCAATGCGAAAAAATGAAGGCTTTTATAAAATTGTTTATGGATCCTATTACTATATTTCTTCTTGCTTTGTATTCATTTCATCTGAATTGAGCTGCTGGCAGTGAAGGGAAATGTCTTGTAGATGCCATTAAATGCATTATAAAAAGAACCAAGTACATTGTAGTGGCAGAGATAAAATAATCATTTAATATATTTTGAAACATAATTTGATTATGAAAAATAAACAGGTATTAAAATCCAATTGAAACGATTGGAAAAAAATAACAACATTTTTATGTGTTTTAAAAGTAAGTTTTCCCCTTTAAAGCAACTATGTGTTTGTTGAAGTTGAATCACATTTATATGATCTGTTTAAAAAGATGATACTCACAATATTTGTATTTTTGAACACTTAGATGGTAGTCAATTTCATTTTCACCCACTTAGTGGTTGAACTCCTATAGTCCTAACATTGTACAAAAATAATGTATTTAAAAAAGTAACGTACACGTATATAAGAAAAATACCAGCTAGGTACCTAAGCTTATAATTATCAATCTGCTAGAAAGCTGTATTCAATTCAAAAATCATGATGATATGTTACACAAACGAAACGAATGATAACAACACTACAATACGCTATTATTTAATGGTAACGTATTTGCCTTGAATGTTACATGGTAATGCATCTATTTTTAAGTCACTATACATTAGATTTATCATATATAATATGGTTGACAAACATTTAATGCACAAACACCCTCTCCACATGTCTTTAGGCAACATGTTGTCAAGTAAACAATAGAAATATCTATTAAAGTAAGTAACATACATAACAGTTACCATAAGCGTAAATTATTTTAACCTTATTGAATGTTTAATGGGTAAAATCAAATATTTAACCATACACGTTTATATAGCATCATGTTTGTGATATTGATGAATGCGAAAAAAAAATTAAAAGTGACATTGTGTCAACTGGAGCTTGTTGCTGACAAACAAATGCAGATAGAACGCTCAAACTGGTTTTTATTTGAAATCGATTTAAACCAATTATGAAATCAAATTAATTTAAACTTAAAAAACATTGACAGCAAACAACAACAGTCAATATGATGATTTTTAGGAATTAATGTTAATTGTTTGTTTGTTTGATTTGATACTTCACGTCCCATCAACAATCTTTCAGTTTAACAGGGAATGGGTCTTCCTGGATTGAACCAGCACTAAGCTAGGATAAATGTGTCTTGCTCAAGGACCACAACGCAGTGACGCAGGTGAGGCCTGAACCCACGGCCTCTCGGTCTCGAGTCAAGCACTCTACCACTGAGCAACTGCGCTTCCTGACTAATGTTAAATTAGTAACGTATGTAACAACTGAGAACAAGAGAATATCGTTTAAAAACTTTCATTTTAACGCATAAACTGAATTTATTAAAATATTACCATTTGAAAGTCTTAGATACAATTAACTCAAGATAGGCACGTTTTTCACTCTGTTCTATATAATTTTGGTGGTCATCTTGAAAGGCAGCCAGTTTGACGACTTTCGCCGACCTAATTTTTTTATACACCCACCTGGACAGTAGACTACTAACATATACGTACCCAAAAACAGGCATCAAAACTTTTGGCCAAGATCATATATAAACCAAAATTTTGACATTTTTTGAAATTTAGATTCTGGACTAATATTAGCTTTTTTGTGTAATAAACTTCACATTTCTTCAAAGCTATTATATCTGATAACTTCTAACTATAGGCCATGATTACCCAGCATATTAGTGATTATTATTATACCCATCCCTGACCCCTCAGGCGGGGTCAAAGTCAAATTTTAAAATTTCGCAATAACTCAAGTGTGTTGTCATTTTTTTTACTGAACAGAAATACATTGGATATGAAACATAACAATAGAAATTAAACGTATCAAACGGGATTTAGTTCAAATGCCTGGGTCCCGCCCCCTAGGTGGACTTTGGGTATGGGGGCAGAGGCCAAAATTCAACTTGTATCAAATTAAAGAGAATGACACATGCAGCACTATGGTAGCAAATATTTTGCCCATGACCCCCTCCCCCGACCATAGGGGGTGGGGTCAAAATGTCATAATTCAAATATTTTAGAACATGGTCATGTTGCATATCAAATTAAAGGGAATGACATATGCAGCATCATGCAAGGTTATATTTTGTCCTTACCCACACCCTCGACCCCTGGGGTGTAGTCATAGGTCAAAACATTTTTTATTCTGAAAGTAGTCATGTGGCATATCAAATTAAAGGTAATGGAGCATAGGGCACCTCTTTCCTTACACACACCCTCGACCCCTAGATGAGGACAAAAGGACAAACAATTTATTTCCTGAAATTAGTCATGTTGCATATCAATTAAAGGGAACGGAGTTTAAAGCACCATGCAAGCACATATTCTGTACTTACACACACCCTCAACCCCCGGTTGGGGTCAAACATATTTTTCTGCAAGTTATATCTCAAATTGAAGGGAATGGAATATTGAGCTTCAAGCAAGCACATAGTCTGTCCATACACACATTCTCGGTCCCAGGGGTTGTCAAAAGGTCAAAACATTTTGTTCTGAAATTAGTCATGTTCCATATTAAACTCGAAAGGTCAAAACATTTCTTTCTGAAATTGGTCATTTTACATATTAAATTGAAGGAAATGGAACATAGAGCATCATACAAGCACATATGCTGTCCTTACTCACACCCTCGGCCCCTGGGGTTGTATCAAAAGGTCAAAACACTTTTTTTTTTAAAGTAGTCATGCTGCATATCAAATTAAATGGAATGAAGCACCATGCAAGCACATATTTTCTCCTTACACACACCCTCAATCTGTGGGATCGGTTAAAAAGGTAAAACGATAATCCTAATGTAGTCATGTTGCATATCAAACTAAAGGGAAAGAAGTATAGACCAACATAGAAGCAAAAATTTGACATTGCTCATATCCCTGACCTCTGTGTCAGGTTGAAATGTCAGATACTGAAATTATACAGATAAGTTTATTTCTGAACTAAGCACTGAAAAATAGTTGATAGGCTTTTAACTATGATCTGTATGATACCTGAGGTGAACTAAGGGGTTGTTGGATAAGTGGGATTTATGTTTTTGATTTATACATTTCACTAAAATGACCTTTCTTCAGGGGGATATAAATTCGACGAAATCGCCTTGTTTGCCTTCTGTTTTGCCAGGCATCACATCGTATTCTCGGAATTCTAGTATTATACTTGTTTATTTAACCCATATAAGCCTAGCGTCATTTTTGTCGGACATCGTACAAAACCAGATCAGACGCCACAAAACGCGGCGTCTGATCAGGTTCTTGCTGTTTGCAAACAGAAGTTTCCTTTAAAATTTGAATAAAAATGAAAAATACCACCCAACAAGCCTAGAAAAAAATGGACTGGTCCAATTGATAAGAGTTGGACATTCCATTAGGAATAAATGGGTGAATAGTAGCGTCGATACTTTACAAGCATTAATCTTTTGTTTACTACTTTAGTGACACCTATACATGTATAGATCTCACACAGTAAGAGTATTGTCTGTCATGGATAGAGTCTAATAGAAAACAGGTGTAGCAGCTTAAAATACCGTTATTCATTCATACAAGTTCATTCAGAAAAAAATAATAACACTGCAGGTAAAACAATTGTACGGATTTAGCGATATATAATTATCATGGCATGTAAATCCTCGGTGGCTCAGTAGGTAGAGAGGCAACTGTAATAATATGCACGTGAGCTATGTAAAAAGGTTAGGGTTCGAATCCCACTGTTAAGCATTTTATGGACTTATTGATATGCTTTTTTTTCTTCATTTGTTTCCATTGTGTATTTTCTTATTCTAGATATTTTCTTATTTTGTGTATTTTTCTTTATATTTTTTAATATTTTATTTTTTCAATTTTTATATTTATTTTTGTTAACGAATAGTATTTTATTTCAATATATATATGATATGAAAAGTTCATAAAATAATGCCAGCATAGTGAGATTTTGATCGCAATACTGAGCATCAAAGGATCAGGTGAGCATGCAGAAATACGCAAACTCACCAGAGCGTTTGCCGCTCGCATACACAACGTACTGTGTGGATGTAGATGAAGAGTCATTTTAACTTTAATTATTGCATAAAAACGCGTGTCGCACGCTATTAAAAACGTGTTTTAACCGGGAAAAACCCATGTATTAATCAGGCAATTTACGTGCTGTTGATGGACGGTTTTTCTACTTTACATATACGCACTCTAGGCCGTCACAAAAATTGACGTAATCAACAGTAGCGTGTATAGAAATGATCGTAATTCAGTGGCGTTAAGTTGACGTAATTTTTTGCTCTGGAACAGGCTTTTTCAAAACCTACGAATCCTTCATGCTTTTGCGCGCCCTTATAGTAATGCAAAAATGAACTTTTCGAAGCGTTTTCCCAAATTTTTCAAGTGACAATATGACTTTATGCAATAATAACGATCAAACATAGTTTTCTGATACACTAACGTCTGCTAGACCCTTCTTGGGTCGTTAAAACCCTCGCCTCTAACTGGTTTTCCTGTAAAGCCTGAAATATCGACATAAGCCTTTTTGTTCAAAGGCGGATCCACGACTCCAGGAGAGGGGATTCAGATAAATTAGGGAGGGGGTTCGATTTGCAGATGATCTCTCATTTTTCTTGAATATCCCTTTAAAAATGAAATAATCTGTTCTGAAGCCCCCTTAACCCATTCTGGATCCGCCACTGTTTGTTACAGCGCTAGGTAATTCAAACTGCCCACTGAAGGAGTAAGAAAAAGAAAAAAAAAAGAAAAGAAAAACTCAGGGATTCGAACCCCCAGAAAAAAATACAGGTTCGAATATGTTAATAACGCTACTTAACCACTGGACCACTGGTCTGTGACACCCAATGATAGCTTGAATGCATTAGTTAAGACATAACTACCAATATCCTCTTTTTTTTACCTGTCTAAATGCGGGATTACCTTTTATTGACAATAGACCTCTCCTATTACAGTTATAATTAGTGACGTCACTGTACTCTATGCAAATTTTACCTCTATAGTACTTTCAAAGATAGATGAGTATTGTTGTAAACAAACACTGGCGAGTTTACCTTGATTTTGGGCGTGCAGGTAGTCTCAGTTTACAGTTATATTGTACCTACCACAGATTACTGCATATGCGCATGGCAGTGAATAATCATACTTTACCTATTTATAAGAAAAATAGAATTGCCTCATTACTATGCATCTTTGAAACTACAATACGAATACTTTGCAAACAGTAAAGCAACAATAATGCGGCTTATCTCCAAAGTCTACACTGTCTGCTAAGACAAAAACGACCTCCAGAGACGGACATACATTATAACCTGTGACCCTTCAATATATACAATGGGCCCTTCAAGTTTATTGTATCACACCAGGTGGAATAATCTGTTAGAACATAAAGGGTTAAATAAACAAAAGACACTCCTCATAGTACGTGGAAATACACGTATCTCTTTTTTTTTCATTATTCCACCATTTCATTTGATTACAGATTAGTTATAAGTCTATTTACGTATTTGTTATTGTCGCCTGAAACTGTGAATAAATAAGCTGACTGCTTGTACCGTCTGCTGATAATCTTTGCAAACCGTTTGACACTTGTGATGGTATTCTTGAAAATTTTATGAGAAAAAACGGATTTTGAAAAAAAAATCAGCAGACGACAAGAGCTTACAAGAATATCCAGCATGGAAAGCGCCACCTATATTTTGCAGCAGACGACAATTTGAAATTTTGCCGCTTTTTCAAAATAACGAATAAGGCATGACATTTCATTAGAATCGTCTGCTGGCAGACTCATGAAATATCATGCCTTATTTTTTCGAAAATTGGGAAAGATGTCTCAAAATGTGTCGTCTGATGCAGTTGTGATTGGCGCTCTAAGGGTTAAGTTGACAGTTTGTCTGAAAATATGCTCAGCAGCTAACAGATTCTGATAAAAGAGGCCTATAAAATATACATTTCGATTTGAGAAAAATACAGCTTAAGGTGCTTTCACAAATTATTACGATTTGGATCAAAAACAGGTGGTTGTTGGAATTGTGTATAACCTTTAATTCTTACACCGCCATCTTCATTTGGAGTAGAACCTGTTCCAGACGAAATAAGACTTGACATTTAATGTGAGAGATTTGACCGATATGTCGGCTGCTGTAGTCAAGGTTGGCACTTTAAGTATTATGGTTAATAAAGCAAATGTTTTTTTAATCTATAAAAGGCTAATGTAGTATTAAAGTGGAAGTTTATGGCTTACTTTTACAGTAAATTAAAGATACAGTTTAAGCAAGGACTTTTATTTAGAACCAGGAGGACACCGGTACGTTAATTTGCGGTGTCATTGGTATCGCCGGCTCTTCACATTATACAGTGAAACCTGTGCAAAGCGGCCACTCAAAAATAGTCAAAATAAAGATCTTAATGACAAATGGTAGCTTAGTGAAGGTCAAAAGATTTGCAGAATGTATTCTGCAATACTTTTGACCCGCATTAAGCAATACTTGGTCTTAGAAACAAATTTGTGGTCTTTTTGAGAGTGGCCGTTTTAGACAGGTTTTACTGTATTATGCTACAATTATTTTTTATAACCGCGTTACAGAATAATTGCACGCTAATTGCACGCATGGTGGCGTAATTGCTCGATTGTCGTATGATGACATAATGACTGACTTAACCCTTAAAGCGCCAATCACACAACTGCAGCAGACGGCAAATTTTGAGACATCTTTCCCAATTTTCGACAAAAATAAGGTATGATATTACATGAGAATCGTCTGCCAGCAGACGATTCTCATGAAATATCATGCCTTATTTGTTATTTTTGAAAAAGCGGCAATTTTTTAATTGTCGTCTGCTGCAAATTATAGGTGGCGCTTTAAGGGTTAAACTGCCATCAAAGACAGTGCCGTGTGACTATAATTGCACCACGGAACTAGATACATGCAAATGAAAAGAAAAACTCGAGCTGTATCCGAAATGTTATGGCCAGTATAGGGATAATAGTGTACGTGGCCATTGTTTCCTTACTATTACTATTCGCAGTTGTCAGTAATTGTGCTGTGATATTCTGTATTTTTAAGATACGAAAGCTTCGGACGGTCACTAATATACTTATATGTAACTTATCATTTAGCGATATTCTGCTTGCCGGATTTGTGATGCCACAGCGACTTCACGATCTTTTTCATGAGGATGATTTTCACGAAGGTATGTTGTACATTTAACTTTTTTCATTTTCCATTAATCTGTTACAGTAACTATATATGTCAATTTCAAAAATAAGTGATTATGACCAGGAAATACCACAATCATAGACTGCAGACGAACCCACGGTAATTAACGCGAGGAAGAGACACAGAACACAGACAGCAACAACACAATTCAATTTCGTTTTCAGGAACATGATTACTAAACTAGAGAGAACACGTAGAGCCACACCACAAAACAAGATCCCAACACAACCCACACTCTATCGGGAAAGTCCGACATAATGCGAGAATCCAATCAAGCCTCGGGTGTACGTAAGGCACGTAACGCGTAGTACTATGTACGAAAAAGCTCCATTTTGTGAGCCGGAACTGGCGTAAGGAAAAAAAGTACTGTAGCATCTGGGTCCAGTCCTATCAAAATCAATTATTTTGATTACCCCAACGTTTGAATAAATGAAGTTTATGATTTTTCAATAAAATATGGCTATAGCGATATTAAAATATGGCTATAGCGATATTTTATTGAAAATCATAAACTTCATTTATAATCGTTTGTTTTGCTGTAATCGCACTTGTTAATGTGTCGGCATGGTTTCTGTGACGTCAGCGTCACGTTATCACAGTAGATCCTCGATGTACATCCGTGGTCTGATTCTACGGGATTGGCCGAGGCAGTTCCGATTGAACCCACACCCCAAACATACAAAATGCGAGCAAAAGCAAAAAATGAATAAACAATAACAGAACCACCACATTAAAACGGAAAACTGACCCGACCATTGGGGTTGGGGATGAGGGCCTAACTACCGTAACCTTCGCCGTGGACTCTGCTGCTTTTGAAGCACAAAATGGGATTACATTAATAAACCCAGTATATTTAAAGATACATCTGTTATCTCTACTATTCCTTCTTATCTTGACAAAATGTAATCACATTTTAGGTGTTATGAGTACAATACACATATTCATAGTACTATATTTACCTAGAACAAATTAGTGCCCAGATTCTTGATATTTTAAATAATGTAAGGACACTAAATGCTTCTATCATTCTTCTGCTCAAGTACTTAATACTGATATGATTTGAAAATTATAAATGATTCAAGAATTCGGTCTATTGTCTGTAAAGAATATATATACAGGTTCCCTTCGCCGATCATCTTCACCAATTGTCGTGAAGAAATTGCTAGCCTTCTGAAATTTCTGAACTTTGCATTATAGCTTTGTCTGGAGACTCTTTTGAGAAACATGCAAACCTAGCGTACCTCAAAATGTCTCAAACGATACAGACTGATCATAATTGCTCTAGATAAAAGTCAACTTATCTAGCATTTACCGCAAAACTTTCAATCCAGTCGCTTTATGACAGCAACTGGATTCAGCGTGAAATCATTTTGCAGTAAATTCTAGATGGCCAAAACTTCAAATGGCTGATTTTATTCAGAATTTGCTAATAGCTGGCAGCTACATGGCAAAACTTTCGAGTGCATTGGAAACCTAGATCATAATTATTGAGGTTTCGCCATATTTAAGGGAGTATTGGCTTATTGATGAACTTTGATCATCCATGTAGGCAAGTGGCTGAGACTGGAAATGCATCGTTCATAAAAATGGCATAATTTTACCCACAGTTTACGACAAATGAGATGATTTTAATTTTGAACAAGTTAATTTACCATTTCTAGATGTAGAAGTGTCTCACTCCCTTTCCTAAGAAAGAAATTTAAAACCACATTGTCCTCGTTTTACGATATAGTGCACATTTGGACAACTGATCAGGATAGATTAAAAATATGCACATACAAACCTAGCGTAACTCCAAATATTGAGCTACTTAGTTGACTTTTTATAACTTTTAATGTTGATTTCTATTTTTATTTTAAACATATTTTATTGCCAAATTTTATACAGCAATGGGGTTGGGTCACAAGTTCTCGCAACCTTAGTTACGACCCTTCCCCTACAATTTAAACATACATAAAAGCTAATAAACATGGCTAAACATGTACAAATACATATGAATACATATACAACTACATATGAATACTAAACAAAATGTAAATCATTTAAGTTAGAGCAAAATAAACGAAGAAAATACATGGTGAATAAATAAATAAATAAATGAATAAATAAGATAAATAAGATAAAAAAATAAAAAAAGAATAAAAAATAAATAAATAAATAAATAAATAAATAAATAAATAAATAAATAAATAAATAAATAGCAGTTCTTTGATAGGTAATTGAATATAAGATGAAAAAATAATAATAATAAAAAATATATTATATATATATAACTGCTATTATGAACCCCTTCAGATTGAAATGTTAAATAGTCAGGTAATGTTGATTTCTACTTGTGTCCAACGATACAGACTAATCAAAATTGCTCCAGATATGATGATTTAGTTAAATATGTAACATACAAGCTCATATTTCCATCAAGCATAGTGAGAAAGGGGAAAGATTTGCATGGAGTTCACCGCGCCATTCTTTCATCTGACAGCATCACTCACCAGACATTACCAGACATGCGAAATGATCCGCGCATTTCCAAAATTCGGACAGTAGCAAGACAACCCTGAAGATAGCTTCTCTCTTCAAACAGAGCAACGCACGCCGTTCAAAGTTTTTTTTTGACAGTCTCAGATATCTGAACCTATCATTTATTAGCAGAAACCTTTTATTTATAAGGTAGATGATGTCATGGCTCATAAAATTTGTTTTGTGAGAAAAAATATCGGTAAAACCGAGGTAAAAATTATGCAATTGTGCTCTCCCCTAACATTTTTGAGTTAGCTCCCTTTTGGCAATATTTTGCTCACTTTGGAATTCATTGCAAGTATTCGTTTTATTTCACATTCATTTTCCAAATTTAAACAGGTTTCATCAAAGTATTTTTATAATTTTATATTCAAGCGAGAATAACATTGATTGCAAACTTTTAATCACTAAAAACAAGTACTAAACCGGAAGCAAAAAATCCCATATTATATTAATATTGGCGTCATATATATTATCCATTCATGTTTAAAGTCTCATTTCATGTTGGAGCGCAGTGGCTCAGTGGTAGAGTGCTTGACTCGAGACTGAAGGGCCGCGGGTTCGAGCCTCACCGGCGTCACTGCGTTGTGGTCCTTGAGCAAGACACATTTATCCTAGCTTAGTACTGGTTCAACCCAGGAAGACCCGTCCCGCATAACTGAAAGATTGTTGAGTGGACGTAAAGAATCAAATCAAACAAAACAAACAAAAACGGTGTTTAAATGAAAGGAGGATAGCTATCTTCTAACAAGTGCTCACAAAATGGAGCCACGTACAAACCTAGAGAAATATCTGATCATTATCCACCCGTGTTATAATAATTTAACGGTTTGACTTGCACCAGGTACTTTGACAAACAGTGATTACCCCAATCAATGACATTTCATCAGTGTCTGTTCTGTAAAGAAAGGTACAAGTATACATCAATTTTAAGACTGTCATCGGCTTCAAATTTAAATGGACTATTTTTGTTTGTTTGTTTGTTTTGATGCTTTACGTCCCAAGTCAACAGCTATGGTCATGGCGGGACGGTCAGTTTACCTAACCACACTTTTTCCTGGGCAGGCTTGAACAAGCGGTTAACCAGTAATTCGTGCACATACTTTCGCTTGTAACCGACAACAACCCTTCTTGAATAAATCAACGGAAGGGAGGAGAATGACCGTAGAAATACTTTCATGATCAATCTCCACGAAAGTATGGGACCGGACCGGGATCAAACTCGCGACTCCTGGATCTGACGTCAGACACGCATCTGTAGCCAGACACGTTACCAACTGCGCTACGCGGCCCGGCAAAAATGGACTATTCCATTCTCATTGTATAAATGTGTATAGAATAGTCCACAAGATTTAAGGGGTTAAAGACAGAAGACTTTTCAACAAAAATGCCCCAAAACCTGGCATTTCTTTTTTGGGCGCAAATGGCCAAAAATCTGGCTCCAAGTTCAAGAAAATGGCGCAAAAAAATCAGATTGGCGAAAATGCTGGCGAAAGAAAAAATAAATCCTAGCGCAAACCCTGATGTTAATTAATATTTATTTAACAGCTGTTCTTGCAAGAGTCAGTTCTAATGGTCAGTGACTACAACAAATTAAACTTATTTTTGTCTGCATAGTTGAATTTAAGGCCTTCACTATAATAAACGTTGTTAAACATTTTTACCACAGACACCCAGTGTTGATTGCCGACTGCAAAAGGTTGTTTAAAAGCTGTTCTGCCACAAGGCATATTAGACCCCCGCATTGTATGGTGATTTACTTTATAAATTCAAAATAATGTTGGAAAGCCTACTTTACTGATCCATTTATAAATTAATCAAACATTAAAAAAAGTAGGCCCAGCATAGCATGTATATTATACGACAGTCTGCATGCCTAATTATTAGACAAATCACGATTTATAGCTATGTTTGTTTTTTATTTGCACAACTGTGGACCAGGCCTCATATCAAAACTTTCATCGTATTGGGGGTGGTGAGAAAAGTCTGATTCTTTTGCTGGGCCTTATGTAGCTCAAACTTGAGGTTTCCCTTAGATCTGTCTGTTTTTAGCCAGGAACCATTTTCTATGTTTGTAAATTTGATTTGGTTGTTCCTTTGTGATGATTCATTATATGAGTTAGGAAGCCTCCATGTGTTGTAACAACAGTAGAATTCAGGGCGAATAATTGAACAGTATAATGCATAGACTCCTGCGAGTGGCCTTAGCTGCAGTCTGATCTAAGGCGGTGATTCGTTCGTTGTTTATTCATTGGTTGATGTTGCTCTCAATGTGTGTTGGGGTTTTCAGCTGAATCGTTGTTTTGTGTTGACCTTCCTTCCTAGTGACCTTTCTAGTTTTGCTATTATCTTGCTGGAAGAGCTGGTTGCTTTACTTTATTCTTGGAATGGTCTGTGGATTAAAATTTTGACCTGGTCATACTGACTTGATTTGTCAATCATACGTGTGTGTGTGTGTGTGTGTGTGTGTGTGTGTGTGTGTGTGTGTGTGTGTGTGTGTGTGTGAGGGAAGCTGGTTATTTTAAGTATTGTATTATTGCGTTGAATATGTGTGTATGTGTGTGTTTTGTTTGTGTTCTAGTGCATCCTTCTCTTGGTGTTATGTGTTGATCTGTATTCGGGGGGGGGGGGGGGGGGATAGCTTTATCCACGCAGGATTAAAATTAATACAACATGGCTTGATATGTTTTATTTCGAAAACAGTTTTCCTGTGAAGTTTTGTGTGAAGCATTATCTGTGATGCATCCGTGATGAAGTTTCACGTGCTGTATTTAGCGCTGAAGAACAAATTGGTTGTTTTGTATTGATATTTTTTTAAAAAAAATGTGCAAATATCACTCTAAAGTATTTTTTCAGATTTCATCACAGTCTCTATCATTTTTACTGAAATAATCAATAGAAACAAAGTTTTTACAACAAACTATGCACTTTTTGTTAATGAATGACGTAAAAAAGTCAAAGCCCGTTGGTTAGTTGACATCTTTTATCTAATTAGGGATGTCTAAATGTAACCTATTAGCTTTAAGATCTAATGAAAAGTGATACACACACACTATTAAAATAGGTTTAGTTGTTGTTTCAGATAAATTGATATCAAGGAACATTCTACAGATATGAAAAAGCATATTCTGGAGTCTTAAATATAAATTTATTCAGCTGAAGTACGTGTCCTTTGTTTCTTGCCTATACAGTTAATGTTACATAAAATTGTTTCACGGAATTTTCTTAATTGCTTGTTTGGAGCTTTTCAATGTTATCCGAGGATCCCTACTTCCTGGCATTATTGTGAGAGCAGTCTTGTTCCCTTGATTTTGTAACAAAAAACAAAAACTCTTTCTTTCATGGATGATTATATTTGCAGGTAAGTCAATGTTATTAGCTATCACAACCTTCTAAACCTGGGGAGTATTCAACGGATTGCAGTTAATGCCTGACTTTTAAAGCAAATACAAATATCTGCTTTGATTATGCAGTTATATCTACTTCAAGGCTCTAATTATAACTTTTTGTCAAAAATTGTCAATACAGTTACTGTTAATGATGCTACTATGAAAATGGTAACACGGTTGACAGGCTTGGTTACTGCATTTACAAAGAAGGTTTTTCCTTGATACGTATACAAAAAATATGGCGAAAATGTAGTTTAATTTAATCTAACCATAAGCATTTTAATAGTCTATATTCCAACAGAAGACTTTCCGTCATTAAATAAATAGTTTCTGCAAGCAAACATAGTAACCGCACAAACACCTGAAGTAACGTCACTTACAAGTAAATTAACAAATGCTATTTCAATGCAAATACAGTAGCCGACTCCAGTCTGCTGTTTTAGTGAATCTAAAAATTAGACTTGTCGAATTGATGCGATTTTGACATTGTTCAAGCATTATTTGTATTGAAAATGTCAGTGCAGTTACTAAAAGGGCATTGTAATTACCAGTGTCAGTGGTGTTAGCTTATCATAAAGGTTGTCCTTATCGAATGAGATTGAAAATAAATGAATAACTTATTTAAATGTATATTCACATAGAAATTACAAATGTCATTAGATACAAGGTTGCAACCTGTTTGATTTCTTTTGCTGCGGTATTCAGTTTTATTAACTGTTTAGTCATTATCTCTGCTTCATCTCCTTGTTATATCTTGATTTATATGTTCTGAGAGATGGTGCATTGATAAGGTAGGGGTCTTTCATGCAAACCAAATATCTATGTGTTTTGATCCACATCAGAATTAAGGGTGAGGTTGGCGCCGTTAAACAGGTTTAAGCCCTCCAGTAAAATATTTTACTGACCGTTCCAAGGCGGTACTTCTTTTGTAGATCCTTTATGTTTTTTTCTGTCTTGTGTTTGCTCTGCCTTTGTGAGCGTCTGTTTATATGTGCCTTGTGTTCACCTGCTGGGAAAGGGCTGAACTCTTGGCTCTCGTTTGTGGTGTCCCACTGTTACACTGTTAGTTTGTCACTTTCCCATTGGTATCCTGGGTCAGGTGTGGTACGTGATTGTATCGATTCCTGATCTTTGCACCCTTACTTACTTTAATGTAATGGTAACTGCATTGACGTTTCTTTCAAACAACCCTATCATTTTGATATAAAATGATACAAGTACAGAGATTAAACTCGCATTTGTTTGATTTTGCGTTTTCATATTTACTGTAATAGTAACAATTAAAGTCGAAAAATAAAACACTTGTTAAAAAAAGTCTAACCTAAAATGTATACTATTTTTGAAAATGACCATTATATGCGTGTGCGTGTTTTTTGTTTTATGTAATAGTGTATATTTCTCATGGTGTTATACGTTGACCTACATTTTTTCACAGTCCATTACGTACGAATTGTTTGATTAACTCAGGATTTAAAACAACATTTTAACGATTTTTTTAAAATATTTTCATTGTTTGAGTATACGTGTATGTGTGTGTGTGTGTCTGTGGAGGGGGAGGATGAGGGTAGTGATTGGCCCCGGCTTTGTGATGTAGTTTTTTTTATCATTTCTAGTTTTTCAATAATGTCGCTGTGGAAGAGAGAGAGAGAGAGAGAGAGAGAGCCGCAGCTGCTTTTCTTAAATTGTATTATATCTTGTTTGTGATCTTATGTCTCTAATGTAGTGGAGAATAGGTCGGTCAGTGACTTATGAATGTTGCATTTCCCTGTCATACTTGCTCGAGTTTATTTTGATTATAGGATTGTCAGTCTTCGTGTTGGCGGCTTGTGTTTAGCTCTCGTAATGTGATGAAGTTCTTTGTAATTAAATATAATATAAATATCTCCCTCTCTCTCTGGGCTTTTCCGTTTAGCTCTCGTTTTGTCACGTAGTTCTTTGAGAGAGAGAGAGAGAGAGAGAGAGAGAGAGAGAGGAAGAGAGGTGATTGTTTAACCCCTATAAGCCTAACGTCTTTTTGTGGGACATTGACAAACAGTGCAGACCCCGATCAGACGCCACATAACGTAGCGTCTGATCAGGGTCTGCACTGTTTGCTTACAGAATGTTCTATGAAAATTCGAATAAAAATGAAAAATATCACCAAGATCCCTAAAAACGGGAAGGGACTGGTACAAATAATATCAGTGGGAAATTCCATTCGGCGTAAATTTCAAATCGTCCAAAATCTTATAAAATCCAAGGATTATGGAAGTAAAATACATTCACTTAATATCGAAACATGTTTCAAAGCAAAGCAGCAAAAAATAGCAATTTCCACTGACTACCGTCATTTTGTCATCTTCATACAGGGTACCGTTTTGATAAAATTATGAGAGTCTCAGATCAAATTGCTTATTTTCAAAATAAATAAACTGCAGAATTATTTAGGATAGAATGGATTTTCAATTACAAAAAGAAATCTCCAAGAGGATGCGTAGATAATATGCATGAAGACGTGACGTTTGTCATTGGAAAGTTGAAGTTTGTGTCATATCAGTTTGTTTTAGGTGCCTTCCCCCTTAGAACAAGAAGCCCTTTGGACTATGAAATGTCACTACATACATACACAACATATGTAAGACATCTTGGGTCTTGGGAAGGTGAGGTGGGGTTGTAAAAGCTAAAGATGCCATCCAACAACTGACAAAAATCAAACGCTTTGCGAAATAATATGTTTTTATCATTAGGCTTCAACTGTACAAATAAGTATAATCGACGGTTTCATGCGTGGTATAATTAAACAAGGAAATTCCGACAGTGAGGCTATACTTTATTTTGGTACTAATTTCAAGTTAAACAGTATATCTCGTACAGTTATTGAAATTTATAACTGTTTTGGGATTTACCTTACGTCACTGTCATAAACTGTTTGTGGAATAGTTAAGTAGAACAATTGCTTATCTCGAGTTGTTGGTAGTTTACCCGTGTATAACTAATAATAGCACGTACAGTACGTACGTGGTCAAAATGAATTTTCATCTTAACAATGCAGTGTAATCAAAAAGAAGAAAAGTAAACTCCTTTGTGTTTTAAACATCCAGACTAGAGTGCAATGACGAATTGTCTGTGTGCCTTTGGGGAATATGTTTAGCATCTCCAGACGTTATTGCAACAAAATAAAGAAATGTCTCATTTAGGATTCCGCCTAATGGCTAGAAATCCTATAATATGTGTTCCGAGATAATAATCCTTGGCTGACTGTTGTATTGTCCCTTGTCTCATATTACTGATGTTCAGTGAGACTAAGAATAAATCTTCAAACTTATAGCCCTCCAGTAAAATACTTTTACTGACCGTTCCAAGGCGGTGCTCCTTTTGTGGATCATTTATGTTATTTCTGTCTTGTTTTGTTATACTTTCATGAACGTCTGTTTGTTGATGCCTTCTGGTCACCTGCTGGGAAAGGGTTGACCTCTTGGCTCTCGTTTGTTATGTCTAATTGTGACGTTGTCACTTTCCCATTGGTATCCTTGGTCATGTCTGGTGCTTGATTGTATCGATTCCTGATATTTGCCCTCTTTCTTACTTGCATCGTGTGTTCTAGAAATAAAAGTCCTGGTGATAACGTGTGTATGCGCAGGCTTTTCTGGGCCTTTACTTGTTGTGTATCGATAATTACCCAACGTTCGAAAGCAGTCATGACTCAATTATTATTTTTTGAATGATATATAAGACCACACTGATAATTGAATATATACTGAGGGCAAAAGTTTAGCAATATACTTTGGGGGTTCACAGTTTAGAAGAAATACGATTTTTAATTTCATAATATCAAAAATATATGTTTACAAACATTTAGGAGTATGATGAAATTAACGGCTGATAATGTATTTCCAGGTTATTAGTGACCCCCGTTTTTCTTTTTTTAAACAGCTTTAAATTGAACTTAGAAGAACGGCACTTAGCATGTGGATTTAAATGCACACCGCGTAACTAAAACTTATTTTTGGGAGACGCCCTTATTTGTAACTGAAGCCCCAGTCCCCTGTACAAAAGAATAACTTAGTTGTTTTTTCCTGTGAATATACCTATGTGTACCCCAATAGATACACGTGGTATATTTGCATTGCTATGATGATATGTACTAGCCTACAGGACTATCTGTATCCGATGATTCAACGAAAATCTATTTCGCAAACCTCACTCGTCATCATTTTGACTCACACACGCACGCACACATACAATTATAAAAGTCTATAGGGGTCCTAGACCGTGCCCTATTGAAAGCAGGCACATATAAGGCTTAAGCATGAAACATGCATGTACATCTCTATTCATTGACTCTTTTTGCCTACGAGGTAATTTGTCATGATTTTGTCGTCTGCTGATATTTTTTCAAAATCAGTTTGTTCCTTGTCGTTGCTTTTTCTAAATGATCTTTCGGGAATATCAGTAGAGTGCTAAGCAGTTTGGATCCAGATCATGCCCGACGATTTGTCGGGCCTGATCTGGGTCCAAATTGTTTGCAAAGGTAATCAGCAGACGACACTAGTAAGTAAAGAGTTTATGACGACAATTCAAGTTTAGAGAGTTGACGAGAAATAGCGAATTAGGGATATACATTAAACTTAAAGAGCATCAACTATTTGCCTGCTAAAGCTATTTCGCTGAACTGCTTAACTGTTTTACCGAAGGCAAGTTAAGGTAAAATGTTGGGCATTATCTGGATCCATACTGTTTGATAACCTACTTGTATTCCTGAAAGACATATTTTTAGGAAACAATGATCTCGAAAGGAAATTCAGCCATTGTTTAAGGTTCAGACAATACTGTTACTTGGATCGTTTTTTTTAACTCAGGCCATTTCAATGCATCGCCTTTAGATGTACAGTGAAGTTTATGAGTCAGTATAAGCAGTGAATCATAGCTTAATGCACGAAGATTGTGCCAGTTAAGCAATTTTAGCGTGAAGTTGCGATTGTTTTATTAGTTTAAACACGTGTTTTGGGTGCTCAAAAGAACCATATCATCGAGACGGTTGTTTTGAGTACACACAACATATTTTTTGGTTGAGAAATAGGACAAATAATTCTCTGTTACGCACTCTTATCTGTGGGACTGACGAATTACCTCCACTGACCTGCATAAACCATGTTTTATTTATATCGCTAGGTTCACTTGGGGACTAATTCAAAGAAGAGCAGCAAAAACACACCAAAATTCCATCTAATTCCAGCCTATACAAAAACTCATATTTATGTGGAAAAAATAAATTCAATTACGCGGTATGTATTTAAATTCATTTCTCTAATTAATTTTTCAATTAAAATCACCATTAAAGAATAATTAGCAAAAAACGGGGGTCACTAATGTCCTGGAAACACTATAGTTCACATAACGTTAAGTCAAATTTTAAGCCCCATGCTCAAACAGCTTATCTGGGTATAGAGTGAATATTTTTCTGCTAAAAGTGTCATTTTCCCATCAAATGTTTAGACCTAAAAGCCAAAAAGTGAAAACCGTTTTAAAACTGAATGTTCTGTTTTCCAATTTCGTACTGTATTAGTTGAAAATCGTATTTGTTCAAATTACCTCCCTTTCAATTGAATAGCGTTTGAAATTCAAATGTTCAGCAGATCAAATCCTCGCTATGAAATCGGAATTCGTTTCTTTTGACCTCTTGCGGGGGGCTCAAACAACTGACATGTTTGCGCACCTGCTAATAAAAATATTAAATGCTAAAAAGACCGCCTATGGGAAAACCTATTATAACTAATTGCTATTTTTTCCCTTAGTATATATGGTGTTTGGTTGCAGGTGTCCAATTATTTGTTCAAAATACCATACTCGTTTATTCTTTTATTCTAGAGCTACTGCTATAATAAGCTCTTGAACGGAAGAACCGAAATGACAATTTATTTAAAGGTTATAGCCATTTTGTAAAGTGGTCATTCATGTAATTTTATAATTACCCATATAAGCCCGGGCGTCCTTTTTATGGGATGTAGGCAAACATTGCAGACCCTTGATCTGACGCCACAGAACGTAGGCGTCTGATCAGGGTCTCCACTGTTTGCTCAAAGAATATTCTATTAGAATTTGAATAAAAATGAAAAATAACGGCCAACACCCCTAAAATTGGAAATGGGCTCGTCCTTCTGATAATGGTGGGGAATCCCATTCGGCTTAAATGGGTATCTAGGGAAACGATGAAAAGTACCTGGCACCATTATACTCTTGACTTTTTAATGAGATTAATCTTTACAGCTGCAGATGTGTCCTTGATTTAAGCCTGCTCATATAAAATGGTACCTTCGTATGCAAGCATCGAATGCTCTGACTAGCCTGTGCATATGCACAGGCTCACCAGAGCCTTCGCTGCTCACTGTCATAAAAAACTGAACTTGCTTAGGGTTCGGAACAAATATTAGATATTTCACACCATTACTAGCATTCCCATTTGAAGAAAAAAACTATACGCAGTTTATGACAAGTGCCTCATGGGGTAGCTCATTTGTTATAATTAAGTAATAAGCTTCTTACAGCATCATAGTGCGAAAATAGAATGTTAACCTTATCACCCGTGTGCACAAAATGCGGACCTCCGCACCCGTTTACAGATAAACAGTAATCCAGTGCAAAGCATTTCAAAGTGAAAAGGAACGACAATGGCCATATTTTTGTCTTTTCGATTTCATGGTGTAGTAGATAATCTAATGTGAGTCATGACGTAGCTAATAACCATAGAAAATCAACTGACTGTAATAAACACGACCCATGGTGGATGTAATCAGTATCCGGTGCCAGAAGGAATGTTTGGAAAGCAAATTGAACGGACAGACGGACTCACACAGTGATTATAGTGCATATCTGAGGGTCGTGCGAAATTTCGACACCAAGTCTTAAAAATATTGTTTTTTTAGTAATTTCGTTTTGCATATTTTTTCAATTTAGATAGATTTTGTGATTTTCGGCAGTTTTCTATGTATTAAATTTTCCCAGCAGCCTCGTCATGGAAAATTTGTATTTTGATTACATTTGCATACCTATGCATGTCAACATTCCCTAACCACTGCTATGCGAAACAACCTTCTTGATGGCTGAGGGTTTGCTGAGCATCCTTTCAGCCAGTTGGGTTCAGTTAGTGAAAATGTTCATAACTCTTGGACAGCATTGTACATTTGGATCAAATTTAGCATACTTATTTACTTAAACATTGACCAGCCACTGGTATGCAAAATGGTGACGAGGCTTTGCCAAGTATCATTTTGGTCGGTTACCGTAGAGGTCTTTTAGTGAAATGCACATAACTCTTGAACCATACCATATATTTTGATCAACTTTTGCATACGTATACATTTTTAAATTGTCGTGACACTGGTACAAAATGAATTGTGACAAGGCCATGCAGACGATAAGTATTACAGGTTGTGGTCAGATACTCTTTACTCTTGAACCACGTTGTCTAGACAGTTGTATGCAAAATGATGACAAGGCTTTGCTGAGTATCAGTCTGGCCGTTCATGGTCAGTTAGTGAAAATGCCCATAATTCTTGAACCACATTGTATATTTTTGAAGTTTCGATATGGAATTCTGCTGATAGTTTAACCAATTTAATTTTAAAATGTCTTAGTACAACTTTTTTGTACCATAATTAGAGAATATATAATTAAAAACGAGAACGCACAGTCGATGGGCCGCCATCGCAAACCCCCACGCAAAAGTTTTTAACCCCAACATCCCAAGTCCCACCCCTGGGGCATGGCACAGGTGATAAAATGAAAAATCTGTTCAATGTGTTTTCTATCTTTAGCTTGTGAGAACACACATAACGTTTGGTATAAGAATCTTTGAAATTACCTGACCCCAAGGTCACCAGTTTGACCATAGGGTGAAATTTTACTTGCATTATATTCTGCTCGCCATCCCCGTCAATTTAATATGCCACACGCCCATGTTCAAAATTTTTGATCCCTTGGGCACCCCAAGCGTCCCAAAGTCCCATTAATGAAAATCCCGTTCTATATGTTTTATATCTTTTATTTGTGAGAACAAAAAACAAGGTTTGATATAAAAAAAATCTTTGAAATTGACTTGTAATTGAAATTTAATGCTATACCTTTTGACACCTCTCAAGGACCCCAGGGGGTGGGGCCAAAATAAATTATTCTGTTGCACGCCCCATTCATGTGTGTAACTCACACACCATTTTGTTGGATGTGTCCAAATGTTTAGGAGGAGATAGTATAACGGAAGGACGGATGCACAGACGGACGGATGGAGGCGAATTTGAGACAAAACTGCAGAAGTGCATCAGAAATTTACGGCTCCTATTGAGCGTCGCCGTAAAACTAAATTTCCGACCGTATATCCGACAATATACCTCCCCAAAATGAAAATTTTGAATACAATGTCCATGTTAGAATGACGACAGGTTTTGCCTATTCATTATTTAAAGCACAATGCGCAATTCTTATGGCGTCATTGAGTTTGACAACTACGTCATTTTGAACCCATTGCAGAATTTTCATTCCCGAGATTATTTCTCTTGCAACCCAACCCCTAGCAACTTTACATATAAAGCCAACCAACATAATTTCACCATTTATTCAATTAGTAATTAACAAGCGTGATGAGCGACTTCAAGTGAACGAACGTATCATATGGCATTCCCCCATTAATCACAAACTTTCAAATTGAATGCCATACCAATGCTACTTCAAACCCATCTACCACAGTTTATCACAGTGATACGATATAGTTGGCTACCCCAAATCTGGCCCAGTCGAACTACGTTTCCTCGGAACTATGGTCTAAATATAATAACAAAAATTTAGTTGTTCACTGCTCTGTCGCTTTTGCTTGAATAAACTCTTTCGATATACCTTTCCGCGCCAAGATAAATCTCACGTGCAAAGTATGCACGTGATATCTATCTAAAAGCGACCTTACTTAACTTTTTCTACATATGTAAAAGTAAGTAATGGTGCAAAGATCAGGAATCGATACAATCAAGTACCACACCTGACCCAGGATACCAATGGGAAAGTGACAAACTCACAGAAGACACCACAAACGAGAGCCAAGAGGTCAGCCCTTTCCCAGCAGGTGACCACAAAGCACATATAAACAGACGCGCACAAAACATAGCAAACACAAGACAGAACAAAAACATAAAAGATCCACAAAAGAAGTACCGCCTTGGAACGGTCAGTAAAATATTTTACTGGAGGGCTTAAACCGGTTTAACGGCGCCAACCTCAACCTTAATTCAGATGTGGATCAAGACACATAGAAGTTGCTTAATGACCCGCAAGAGAAAGTCAATTTATGTCTATTTCACTTTGCTCAAACGACATAAATTATATTTTATTTTTGTCTATCAATTTGGATTTGAAACATGCCGACCCTTATATCGGCAAAATATCTAAAAAATGATTGATTGTAAATGAGAATTTTCAAAATAGTTATTGGTTTCAGATGGATGCTAAATGTGCTCAATTTAACCCCATATTGCATAATTTTACGATATAGTGCACCTATGAACAATTGACTGGGTTTTATTTTTAGATATACACATGCAAATCTGTGTATCTCCGAATGTTGACCTAATTTGTGGACTCGTTTTAATTTTCTTTTGTGGCTAAGTATCAGTCTCCGAAAATACCGACTATTCATAATTGCGTCAGTTCATCTAAGTTTGGCTAAAATATTTTTCACCTTTAATACAGCTGTTGTTACGGCAGGATGGACCGGTCAAAACATCAAGTGGTCCCAAATTTGGTTATAACTGACAGTTGCATAGCCATACATTCAAGGGCCTAGGAAACCCCGATCATATAGAAAGTTCGCAATATGTACAGGATATATTGGCTTACGGATGAACTTTGAGCAGCCATTAAAAATAACTGCTCTTGTCTAAATTGTGAGGTCTCTATTATGCATAGTCTGCCATATTGTTCAGTGCATTGAGGGTATGGCTGTTCCTGGGTAGATTTCCAGGCGCTCCTTCAAGTTATATAAGACTTGTCAGAACGGTGTATAGACAAAGAATATATTATTATTTGGTACAATTTTCAGGCATTGTTGCATTGCTGGTTACAGAGACATCAGGTCAGAATCAGAACTCGTAAATCAATCACCGTAACTCCATTACAAACAAACAAAAAAGGACACCTAACAATTCCAACAATGACCTTGTCAATATGAATGCATACATAACATTTGGTGAAATTATCAAGATATTGAGAGGAAACGAAATTCTGACGTCAATCAAGGACCATAACTCTGTTACAAATGTGCAAAAACTTATGTGTAACAATCCCAACTGAGATCTTGTCAATATGAATTCATATATACAATTTGGTGAAATTCTGTCTTTTGTTCTCAAGATATTGAGCGGAGATGAAATTCTGATATCATAAATCTATTACAAATACGCGAAAATGATGCATAACGATCCCAACCTAGATATTGTCGATATCTATGTTGTGAGAACTTGTGACCCAAACCCATTGCTGTAAATATTTTGGCAATAAAATATATTTAAACTAAACTATCATTGCATATATAAAATTTGGTAAAATTCTATCAAATTGTTCTAACCATATTGAGCGTTAGACTGACGGAATGACAGATTGGCGGATGGAATGACCGACAACCCAAATCCGGTATAGCACCACTTTTTTGAAAGCAAGGCTTTAAATATAGTTCTACCAAGATATATCTTTAAAAAGATATACGACGAAGAGTGACAGAAGACATATTTGATATGCGTGAGAACTTTCAAAGAAATTAAGAAGAAAAACGGGGGGGGGGGGGGTCTTCGGGCAGCTAAGCTCAGTAATGCGTCTGGCTTAAGAGACCTATGCTATGCCAAAATATGCATAGCATATATTTTTTATAAATATACACCAGAAAGCTTTATAAACGCTAGCCAGAAATAACCTTTTTCTTAAATGCTGTCTGCATTTCAGTCTGCTGCATACATTCAAATGCACCTCAGACTAGATTTTTTCATGGAAGACAATGTTACGAGAGTAGCAGTCTGATCTGGGTACATATTGTTTGCAATATAGGCTCAATAAGAACATCAACAGACTAGGGAAGCAGACAAAAGCGGTTAAATAACGGTTCATTAGAAAAGAAATAAGGCTAAATTGTTCAAGCCCCATATTTAAACTGAGCATATGTGTGTCATGTAAAACATAGATGTAAGCTCAACTGCCACCCATTTTCATATAAACTTACTTATTTTCGTACTAAAACAATAAGAGGTAAAACATTTTCAAGTAATAAATTCTTAACATTTCTACCAGTTATTATGTGGGATCTCAACTGCCACCCATTTTCGTTTAAACCGACACTTATTTTCGTACTAAAGCAATATGTGGTTAAAAATTTTCCAGTGATAAATTCTTAACATTTCTACCTGCTATCATGTGGCAGCTGAACTGCAGCCCCATTCCGTATAAACTTATTACTTATTTTCGAACCAAAACAATATGAGGTCAAACATTTCCCAGTGATAATAAATCCTTAACATTTCTACCTTTTATAAGACGACAGCTGAACTGCCACCCCATTTGGTATAAGCTGTCGTATTTCAACAATATGAGGTAAAAATCTGCAGTGATAAATTTGTAACATTTCTACCCTTTATTAGGTGGCAGCTGAACTGCTACCCCTTTTGATATAAGCTTACACTTAATTTCGTACTCAAACACTATGAGATGAAACATTTTCCAGTGATAAATCCTAAACATTTCTAACTGTTATCAGGTGACAGCAGAACTGCCAACCCTTTTGGTATAACTTATTGTGTTAAACAGTATTAGGTAAAACATTTTCCATTGATAAATTCTTAACTCTTCTACTTGTTATCATGTGGCAGCTGAACTGCCACCCATTTGGGTATGAACTAACACTTATTATCGCACTATTATTTTAATAAAACAGTATTCTAGTGATAAATGCTTAATATTTCTACCTGTTATTGTTGTTGCTGTAATCTAGATCGTGACAATGAAATAAAATATAACTTTTAAAGCAATTGGAATAATACACAAGGACCAGTTGCAATTCTGCTGTTACCAATTTCGGGAATTTATGCTTTTTACGGTGCAGGATAAACACCAACACAACAAATTATGTTTTTCCAACAAATCAATATCAGATTGCACAGGGTTAATCAGCTAGCTACTCATGCCAAGCTGTATGGCCATCTGATAAATAAGATAGGCTCAAGTCGAAATGCTTTGCTGTGCATGCCATTCAGAGCCTTTATTTGCCACCATTTTTGATAAGTACTGTAATCTCCAGTTTCCCAGGGAGCAGTTCTAGAGACTTTCACTATATAAACAATTCATCTTGTAATTCTTGTAATAATCAGTTGCTGCTTGGGAGGTGGGTTTAATGCTTAACTGACTTACTAGAATCCTGTGGCAAAACGACTAATCTAGTCGAAGAATTTAGCTGACCGCAACCTACAAATATCGCCAATTATTTCCAACGGAAGAGGTATCGTGCCATACATTATTTTTTAAACCATCGACGCTGATATTTTTTTTTACATTTCTCGCGTTTTAACTGTCATTCTTTCAGCGTCAACCTGAAGATCATATTTAGAACTAATGAAAAAGTGCTCCAAAACACAAAAAACATAACAAACTACTAAATCACTGCGATGGATAAATAACAATTTCATGGCATGTACTTGCTTCCATACAGAGATCAAGGCGGACAATGAAATTATAAGACTTCGTTGAAAAGAAAGGTACTAATTTCCCAGCACGTGCCAAATCTTGCATGCACATTTTGAGAAAGTGCTTTGAGGTGGTGATCTAGACCTAAGTTCCATGTTCCACTGACTTCGTCTCATGTGACTCTGTCATGATTCAACGCGATAGCATAGACATGTAATAAGTTCGTTTGTTCGATATACTTGGAACTTTGCCTTGAGGCAGATTTTAATTGAGAAAGATCATAAAGAAGACTTTATTTTTTTGTCTTTTAGCTTTATAATTCTTTCCTTGCTATCAGCGACTTTTGTTATCCGCTGGTAACCTTTGCAAGCAGTTTGGACAAGATTAGGTCGGTTCTGATCAGGTCGGTCCTGATCCAAATTCAAACTGTTTGACACTTAGTGATAGCGTTCTTGAAAGATTGTTTGAACAAATTGATTCAGAAAAAAAGTAATCAGATTAAAACAAAGGCAGGACAAACTGTTCAGCATGCAAAGAATTAAGAATATATTGCTGATGCCTTTAGGGCAAGATGCCTTACTTAATTGAAAAGATAAGAGAATAATTTCGACATCATTGGGGTAACGGAAATCACGCCAGGATTTGGGTCTGGTAATTGGTATGCCAAACGTTTATTATAGGGAACACACATGTTTTTTCATGCATTAACATTTGCTTGGTTCCGAGGAGGCTGTTTGAACACGAACATTGTCCGAGGGACCCAGCAAGTTTTAATGCAATGAATCAAACATGTGTGATTGTTATTCTTGCACATTTATTTGATTCAAAACATATGCTCACTGACAACGTCGCTAAAACATTAAAATATCAATTTTCTTACACTTGATATCTCTAAACAATATGGCGTCAGCGTCAAACTTTTGAACCTCATTACGTCGCCACAACGTCATAGATACACGAAACAATTTTGCGAACAAAAGCTTTGGCGAAATGATCAGTCAAGGTCGCAACACTTTCCTATGTAACGTCATGCAAACAATTGAGGGCTCAGTGTAGGTTTTGTCAAGTTAACATCGCGTGAATCTCATGATTTGAACATAACAACGGCTTTAAACAGTTTCGTGCAACGAATTCAATGCAAGAATAAAATATTAAAGTGGCTTTGCTATGTGAATGTTTCAGTCAACATTACTTGTGGGTATTTGTCGACTCACTTAACTCTTTGCATACTGAGACATTTTGAGCGCTTTTTTCTTTACTCTTTATTTAGAAAAGTACATCTGTACAATATATGTAACATGAAATAAACATGCTGTCAATATAATTATTTGACAATGGTACCAACTTCTACCATAGCGAGAACAAACATGACAGAAGAAATATAAGAACTATTGTATACTACTTTAGTCTTTTTTTTTTAATTTTTAATTATATATAATTGCTCAAATACTCAGAAAAATATATACGCTGTTTCGTGATGTCGCTTCTGTGAGTAATATAACGCCATGCAATAAAATCGACAAACCACTAGTGGTTAACATATTTAGTACCGTTACGTCCATTTTAACGTTGCGTGTAAGTGAAAAAATATATGCGATTTTAAGTAATTTAAATGCAATGTGATAAATCGAATCTAACATTTGTGCTCCTGTATTATTGAATTTATTAAACTCGTTGCGAAAAAGAGATACATGCACGACAAGCCTCGCATTTTATCCCTTTTCCCCAACTTTCTTAATAAATTCAATAAAACATAATCATTCATAAACTACACTGTAATCATCCGTGCCTTTTCCATAGCCTCAATTATGCTGATTCTCTTTAAAAAACATACTTAAGTGATTTGGAAGAAAAGATATATTTTTTTTATTACATAGTAACGTTCAAATGCCAAATATAACTCTATTATTATAATTGATACTATTACTATTATTATTATTATTATTATTATTATTATTATTATTAAGCAGTCAGTAAAAAAGCAAAAAGAAGAATAAAACCTATTCGATGTCTTTTAAAAATCCCCCTGTCTGACAATGATGACAGTATTATGTTTTATTATGTCTTGGCGAAAGCAATATTTTTTTCTGCTTCTATTCTTTAATGTAAAATCTTTAAAAAGCCATCATCAATTGGTCTCTGCTTTTTATACTTTGATGTTAATTATACGATATGATGTAGTTAGAATGAGGAAGTTAATCATTGATGTTTTTGTATCCTGTATCTAAAAACCCAAAACTAATGATATATTACGTTAAGTCTATTTTTTTAATCGTGTATTTTTGACCAATACACTCTTGAACATAAAACACTCCCAAAATGAATATGCATTTTGTTTTCTTGCAATGCACAAAATTCACATAAAACGGTTGGTGATAGTTTACATTTCAATTAGTATTTATTGTTTGGGATAAATCTCATAAAAAATATATTTGTATTGAAAATAGAAAATATTTGTATTGAAAATGTCTTATTTTCTTTTTATCAAATATACATCTCTCTGACATCTGATATGCTTATTTCGAAACAATATCATTATTTTGGAAATCTCTTGTCAGTTTAGCTTCTGATTTTAGTTTTGCTTGTGGTGTATCTTAAGTTGTTTGCCGTACAGGATTTTATTGGTGTTGTGTTACAATGAAAGTGTGTCTATATTTGTTTTGTTTTTATCTATCTCTTGCTATACAGCTATTTCGTCTTTATAAATAGTCTTCCAACGTTCAAGTATGTTGTAAAAATTGATGTCATCAGTATTTTTACCATATTGGCCATGATATATGGTTGTGATAGTCAAAATTTAGCCAATATAAAATCTGTAAAGGACTACCCTGACAATTTTAAGCAATACTATTTATTATTATCTTTAATATTGAGGAAAATATGGAGGCTAGAAGTGACATATATAATCAGGTTTCCAATGTGACGTCAAAAAAGATGTTAACCCTTATGTGACGTCAGAATGCTGGTCTCTTTTTGCTTGTAGATTATGCTTAGCTCAGTATAATATAGATCAAATATAATGTATTCACATGCATTATCTATGTTAAAATATAAATATAAATGAAATTGTATGAATTTATACTTTTTAGTCGTACTATAGGCAGTTGATGTGACTAACCCTTCATTCTGCGCCCATGCATTGATGTTATGGCATTATTATTGCCATAGATATGCGACTTTACCTATCTCAAGAAACAAAACGTAGGTGATAATTATCTGGTTACGTTTACTATACACAAACCTACTTCAATTAGTGTTTCAATAAGGAAATGAGACAGTGAAGGCTTGTTCTCTTGGAAGATCATTTTTTCTAATGCAAAGATTTATGGTTAATTCCATTGCGTAATGGAGTTGTACTTTTAAAAATTGTCACTTTAAGTCAATGTATTAATCACACTCTATTTAACATACACTATTACAAGTGATGTCAAGCAGACAATAGTGGCATAATAAACGGTTTCTCGGCCAATAATTTGATGCAATAAGATATGGATGGCCCATTTTTTAGTTTGATGGGTCGCAGGCTGCACTTTTAAAAATGATTTCATGTTCCTCTACATTGTGCTTATCCTATCAAACAGGTGAGATGCCACGTTCTGTTATATAACATAAGGGTCTATATATTGTTTATAAATGGATACTTTGACATGCCAGCAAGCACTCTTAGGGAATTGTCCTGCCAGCTTCCAATCACAGGACACTACGGACCCACCAGTGGAAACACCATTCAAGAAAAAACTAGAAATTCGTACAGAGGATACGCATATTCTCAAAAGCAAAGGAAAAATGGCATATTTTTATGAACAAATGGTAAGAACTCTTGCAGCCATGGGGTAATATTGATTAGTTTGGAACTTGAGCAAAACATTTTGGTGTTAAGCATAGTGTCCATGTTTCGTAAAGTTCTGCTTGAGATTTCTTGTGTTTGAGACCCTATAACAAGGCATTGACTATTTCACGAACAACAGGCAATAACACCTGAAGCAGTATTGTGATATTGATACTTTTAGAGCTGGAGAAAGACACTTTGGTACTAAACATTGTGACTTTTAAAGAACATTTTGGATGGTAAGACTTGGCAATTTCCGAAATTCAAGGTAGCCAGCAAGGGTCTACTCGTGGGTACGGGCAGACGACGGACCGACTTTGGTACGAATTTAATATACCCTTTTTCTTTATATACCATTTTGTTCTAACGAAAAAGTGGGTATAATAAGAATTATGATATTGATAAAAATAATAATACATTCACACCACTATAAGGACACTACTGACCTTTCTCAGTGTACTTATTCTAACTATCCTTAGAAACTAGATCGCATGCTTGTCAACTCTAATGCCTCTCTTCAGAAGCTCTTTACTCTTTGCATGCTGGGTAATTTTTCATGCTTTTATTGTCGTCTGCTCACTTTTTTCAAAAAAAAATACTTTTCACAAAATTCTTTAAGGAACGCTATCAGAGTGCCAAACGGTTTGGATCCAGATCTTGACCGACGTTCTGTCGGTCCTGATCTGGGTCCAAACTGTTGGCAAATGTTATCCGCAGACGACAAAAGTGGTAGCTAGCAAAGAAAGCGTTAATAGAAGTGATTATAAGCGTCTCCTCTCTTCAATGGGCGTTTCTGCTGATAGATAATGACTACTTTTCTACGAAATAACGACACTGACAATTTCCTTCTGATGTGACAAATATTGAATTGTTTATCAAGTGAAAAAATCTAATAAACAACTTAAGCTGGTTTGTAGCTAATTCCAAGATACACTTGTAATTCTGTTATCAAACCAGTGCGAATAACATGAAAGGAACATAGAACTAGTTAACTCTGCCTACCAGTGTCGTCTGATGATAAACTTTTCAAACAGTTTGGGTTCAGATCAGGCCCGACAAGACATCGGGCCTGATCTGGATCCAAGCTGTTTGACTCTCTGATAGTATTCCTGAAAGAAATTTTGGAAAAAGTTGATTTTGAAAAAAAAATATATCCGCAGACGACAAAAAAATAAAACAAGAACAATTATTTAGTAGGCAAAGAGTTAAATAGAAGTGAACCCAGTGACTGTGATCATGTGTCTGTTTTTGTTTAGTTTGGAGACTACACAATTTTATATTAGGATTTCTTATGCACATGGGATGCAGGAAACGTTTTATGGTCATAATAAGGGCTGACGAAACGTCACATAACGTTGCGTCTCATTTGGGTCTACGTTGTTTGCGTTTATCCTATTTTTATGGTGGCTTGTTTGTGCCATTTCGTTATTTCGTTCTTTTGTCTTTTCGCCTGGCGTTATGGCGCGGCGCCAAGACGAAGTAACGCCAGGCGAAAAGACGAAATAGCGAAAAAAACGCCAAGCGAAATGACGAAAAGACGAAATAACGCCAGGCGAAAAGACGAAAAAACGAAATGCGCCACGCGAAATGACGAAAAACGAGCGCGAAAAGACGAAAAAACGCCATGCGAAATAACGCCATTTTAAACTTTTATTTTTCGTCTTGTCGCATGGCGTCTTTTCGTTATTTCGTCTTTTCGCCTGGCGTTATTTCGTCTTTTCGTTATTTCTCGTGGCGTTTTTTCGTTATTTTGTCTTTCCGCCTGGCGTTATTTATCTTTTTGCTCCGCCAGAACGCCAAGCGAAAAGACGAAAAAAACGCCATGCGAAAAGACGAAATAACGAAAAGACGCCACGCGAAAAGACGAAATAACGCCACGCGAAATAACAAAAATAACGCCATGCGAAATAACGAAAAGACGCCAGGCGAAAAGACGCCAAAACGAAATTTAACCCTTAAAGCGATTGCTTAAAATGCATCGCTGATTTCTCGTTTCTGCATTATTGATAATGTAAATGTAAAGGTAAAATGTGTGGACTTAGATCAGGCTGCTCTCGTATGGGCAGTCTGCGCTACGAGAGAAGTCTGATCTGTTTCTATACACACCTGAACCAAGGGGTATCTAACATTTCAGTAGAGGACAAACAGGCGACATCTGTTGTGATTGGCGCTTTAAAGATGAAAAGAAACTATTACTGTGCGTACAGGAATTCAGTGAACAACGCTTTTTTGCGTTTATTTTGTTATGTGCGGACTGATCGCACAATGACCATCAGAATTTAATACATCTATAAACCGCCTAATTGGTGATATTTTTTTCGTTACAAAATGTATTGTCAAATTTACTGTGATATGATGGAATTTGTCCTCATTTGAGCGTCTGCATTTTTTAATTTACCCTAAATGCACCTTTGTACGGATCACTGCCATTAGTTTACTATCGATGAATAATTATACGGTTTTATAAGACGAAGTAACGTGTCTTATCATATCAAAATCAAATGCAAATTAAGGCCATCATAAGTTTGGGCGCACAGAATTTTGGCATACGAGAAAATACTGTGGCCTTCCCAGTGGGTACCCATCCGCTTGTTCCTATGAAATGAATCTCTGTGTTCCCCTGTTCCTCAATTTAAAATCTTGATTTTCTGTGTTCCCTGCTCCTTCTCTGATCATCAGATTTTTAAAAAATCTAACTTGTTTTATTAAATAAATTGAACTTTCTATCTGTTTATTCCAAGTACTGATTTGTTGACACCAGGCAATGCAAAACATGCATGCCAAAAAGTTATTCCGGGCAACTATAAGTGATAAGATAAAATAATCACAGGGCTCACCCGTCAGGTGTGATTCAAGTGAATAAAAGACTCATCCAATAAAAATAATGCTGAGGTCGGAAAGAGAAACTAGCAATGGGGTGGGAATGTGCTTGGAAATAGGTTGAACAATATACCAGCGGATGTCATATTTTGTTTTTGGGGTCAATATGTTTTTGGGGTGGCTGAGAACTAAATGTTCATGCGAAGTGCATCATAGGCTATAAATAATTTACCAGTCATGTAACCACTGCTTCACCGAAGCCTCTGGGCAGGATTGGGATATAAAGTGCTGTGTTTTTACTTTTACATTGTCTCCACAATGTGGAGGAAATGTAGGGGTTTGATAGACCTAGACAAACATTGCTGTGCAGTATAATAACAGAATGCGGGGTTTTGCCAGCTAGCTGCCCCCAAAGTATGTCAGTTACTATGGGGAGCTGCAGACACAAAGTCAAAGTTCTCGACATTCCTCTGAGCTGGGGGGGGGGGTGGTCACAAATGACTGGTGCATAAAGACGAAAGAAATTATGTGCACCAGTCATTTGTAGCCACGCAAATGCACTGTTAGGTAGTACAAGGTCATACCAGAGACCTGTAGCCAGAAAATCAAAGCCCCCCCTGTTTCCCCGCTCTATGGGCCGTAGATACGAATGACTTGTGTATTAGACAATGTAGAGCGCAATCAAATAATGTGGTTCCCGTAAATATATATCCAATGATCAGCCTCCTCATTATATTTGCTTTAATATTATTATCTGTTGCACTTCAAATATTTGTCCTAGAGCTGTCCAGCAAGCAACACAGGCCACGACGCAAGAAAACCTGACTTGTGGGTTTCCGACAAAGCGAGTCTCAAACCAGTCCCTTTAAGACATAAGACATAAGACAAATTTTATTTAAAGTCGGAGAGTATAAATAGTAATATATAGTTTGGCTAAACGGGTTAGATAGAAAATATATTTTTTTTTCGAACGAGGCAAGTCTAGGGATGAGTCTTCTCAAAAAGCAGACAGCAAAGTTGCTGATGAGACTACGCGGATGCGCAGGCTGGTCTGGGCCCTTATTGTTACAAATCACCGGACAGGTTTTCTCAGTCGCGGTCCAATTGCTATATGTGTCATTAAACCATGACACATATAAGAAAACAAGATGCGAAATTTTATTATCGTGAAATTTGATAACTTGATAGAATTGTAATTTGTGCAGTCTCTTCAAAGCATTTTCAGTGAATACTGTAGACATATCAAGAGTTATCCTAATGGTGACCGTTTTCTTTATCATAAACGAAAGCAAACATGGTAATCAATGAACTGTATATAAACCACGTGTTACCCATATGAAATACACTGAGGGAAAATTAGGATTTTGACTAAGTTATTTTATTTCACAAGAGATTCCAGACTTTGTTTCCTATCATAAATATTCAAAAATGCTATTGTATATTAGGTGGTGTTTTATTATATGTATGTGCAAAAGTCTGGTCCAAAATTTTATCAATGAGAACATTTTAAAAAAGAAAAACGATGTTCACTGAATTTCTGTACGGACTATAGTCTCTATCTTATTGACAGGAGGCAATTAAAGGATTGTTAAAAACCCTTTTCGTGTTTGACATTTGAAAATTATTTTCAACATGCGCGAATCCAGAAAGTTTTTTCAGAGGGGGTCCAACACTGACAACGTTTTTTTCTTCTTCTCTTTTTCCTTTTTTTAGTTGATGGGATGGAGAGAGGATCAAAATGTCACTATAAGTGGGCCATCATCGGCCCGCCAGCGAAATGCCATTGAAATGGCGGTTCGCTGGCGTGCCGATATTGGCCCACCATTGAATTTTGGCTTGGTAGCTTAGTGATTTTTAGGGGATCCAGATCAATATTGCTAGGAAACTCTATACTTTTGTGATGTTTCAGGGGGGGGGGGGGGCGGACCCCTGTCCCCCTCTGGATCCGCCCATTTGCAAGCATTACTTTTTATCTATTTTTTCTGGGGGGGGGAGGGATAGTGCCGTAGTGTCAACCAGCTTTGGTCCGTACAGTTTGCAAAGATCATCAGTTGATGACAAAATTTACCGCTAATAGGCAAAGAGTTAATTTGTGTGTTTATATCCATACTTCTAATGTGAAGGGCGTTCTTTACAAGCAATGGAGACTCTGATGAAATGCCGAATGATGCGGCATTTCATCTGGGTCTTGAATGTTTGTAAAAGACGGCAACTCGTGGAGCTTCCTACAATATTACTAAGACTAATCGGAGTTCTCCCGACATTTTAGTCAAATGAGACTATTATGCACCCATCATTTGTATCCCCACTCGGGGCTTGGGAATATCGGGACCTTTAGCTTTTCAATTTTCAAAGCCCACCAAGTTGCACCCCTTTCGGTTTATATTGGCATATAGATGTTTAGGTGCGCTGTTAAAAGGACCTTTCAGACAAGTTCTTTCGGTAGTGGCCTACATCACCCAGGTAAACCGCATGTCCAAATCTCGGAGGGTGTTGGCTACCGGAGGTAAACAAAGGAGATTTGGGCTGCAAATGGTCTGCTTTGAGATGGTTTTATATCATAATAAACCACACTAAGGAATAAAATCAACATATAAGCCGTAAGTATATAGAATGACAAGAATTCTGAAAGCAATGCATGTTTTTGAACTGAATCTGTTTGAATTTAAATCGCATTTGAATTCGGAAATGTGGTGATTTGAACGAATATTTCGAATTCATCAGTTAATATTTATATGTATTATTTTATTTTTTCTTGATTCATAACTACCGCTGCAATGTTTAACCTCTCTTTGGAATGTATCAGTCCAATATAATTCAAACAGACGTGTACAACACTTATTTTTTTGCAATTTTATGACGATGGTGTCATGCTTATGGATAGCGTTCCATTCGGAGGTAAGTCCTCTGAACAATTTGCTAACCATCAAAACGATAGCAACGTAAGCGATTTTCAAAATTTGAAGTTTTAATAGCAGTTTTGGACATGACACTTACAAGCCATGCAGGAGAATGGTATAGAATGGTAGCGGCACAAGCAATTAGTGTCAAAGGTTGATATAAGTCCAGCAATGATCAAACCACTAGCCTTTTTTCATTGAAAACTTCACATTCGCCGTTTGAAAAGTCGCCCTGAATCCTACAGACATGGATCAAAAGTATTTAACAGATTCCGAGTCCTTATCACTCAATATAGAAGCAACATGTTTGCTGCTCTCGTCCCCAAGAAACTTTCAATATGAAATAAAAACGGAGAAATACAGACCCTATCCATCCATGACCTCAATGTTTACCTCCGATAGCCAACATCCTCCGAAATCTAGACATGCGGTTCACCTGGGTGTACATGTATTTAAGCCGAATATTAAAACCCCGGCACATCCACTGTACTGCGGGAACATATCGTAGGTCAAATCCCGGTACTTAAGCCTCGCTATGTACCCGGTATCCCCAGCCCCAAGGAGGCGGGACATACAAATGACTGGTGCATTTAAATGGAGTTTATTTTTTTTTTAATATCGCCCGTGTGTCGGAATGTCTGTCTATCAGAACGTCCACCAGTTTGTGCTTTGTGAGCTCATTTCCTCTTACAGTTTATTCCATTTAAAAAAAACCAAAAAAAAACACAAAAAAAAACAATAACTTTGCATATGTTTCGTGCATGAGCTATTTTGCATGTGATTTGGACATTCTTCATTTTCCCCTCGAACTCAGCAGACAGACAGACACGCACGGACGCACATAATCACACAGCTAAATCGACAGGGAGATAAACATTTTCACAAACAATTAGTCGTGTAAGTACATGCATGCTAACGATCCCGAGTTACGCACTCTACCACTGAGCCATGCTCCTCATTATAGATTTGTCTTTGTCTGCTGAAATAAACAGTAGCTTTTTACAAGCAGTGTGGACCCAGATCAGACTGTCAATGTACAATGTAGGAGCATTCTGGTTTTGGTCCACACTGTTTGTCCCAATACTTACATAAGTCAACTGGGCCTTGACGCGAGAAAACCTGTCTTCGGTGGTTTGCGAACAACAAAGGCGCACACCAGCCTGCGCATGCTCCGCGCAGACTGATCAGCACCTTTGTCATTCGCGTTCTCTAAACTTGCTACGAGTAATTTTGACCTTCTAGGCAGTCTTTGTAGATGAGGAGACTGGTTTGAGTCTCGCTTTGTCGGAAACCCCAAAGATAGGTTTTGTCGCGTAGAGGCCCAACTAATGTTAGCAAAAATCATAGAAATGTAGCCAGTTATGCAGCTTTTGACCTTCTTTCACCTTCTTCCATACTTTATGTTTGTGAGAAGATACGCCCCTGAGAGAGCAGTGCGTACACGTAGATCTGTCTGTGCCCTTTCGTTATTTATAAAACGATCATGTGATTGCTCGGATTGACTTTGCGATATTCATAAAACTATCATGTGATGGTTTCATGTTCCCCTCTTTTCGGAATAATGACTTGTTATCATATTCTGCACATGAATTTGCATTTAGAATGAACCTCATAAATTGCACAGATACTATGGCGTCCGATCAGTTCAGTACCAACAATGGGATGGTATCGTGTTTTGCCCTCTAAATTTCTTTTCGTTATTTCGTCTTTTTGCCTGGCGTCTTTTCGTTATTTCGTCTTTTCGCGTGGCGTTTTTTCGTTATTTCGTCTTTTCGCGTGTGGTCTTTTCGTTATTTCATCTTTTCGCATGGCGTTTTTTCGTCTTTTCGCTTGGCGTTCTGGCGGGGCGAAAAGACTAAATAACGCCAGGCGAAAAGACGAAATAACGAAAAAAAACGCCACGCGAAATAACGAAAAGACGAAATAACGCCAGGCGAAAAGACGAAATAACGAAAAGACGCCATGCGACAAGACGAAAAATAAGAGATTAATATGGCGTTATTTCGCATGGCGTTTTTTCGTCTTTTCGCGCTCGTTTTTCGTCATTTCGCGTGGCGCATTTCGTTTTTTCGTCTTTTCGCCTGGCGTTATTTCGTCTTTTCGTTATTTCGCTTGGCGTTTTTTCGTTATTTCGTCTTTTCACTTGGCGTTATTTCGTCTTGGCGCAGCGCCATAACGCCAGGCGAAAAGACGAAAGAACGAAATAACGAAATGGCACAAACAAGCCACCATATATTTTGGTGTCATACAGTAAAGTTGACTCAGAATGACCAAACTACGATGAACACTTTACCAAACGATCTAAGGCCCAACCGCTGGTGATTTCTTTTTAAAACTGCCCTAAGACGAGAAATGACATGCAATAGCCTATGAATTCCTACGTTTAAAGTATAAATACGAACTCAGAAAATATTCTCATTTTGCCATTCATGTCGGATTTTGGTACACCTTTATTACGCAAAAGGTAAATATGACGAAAAAAGAGAATTTTCTGACCTCGTATTTATACCTCAAACGTATAAATCGATAGGCTATTGCATGACATTTCGCGAAATTCGATTCTCTTCCTAGGACAGTTGTATTTTTAAAACTCACCAGGAGTTGAGCATTAGATCGTTTGGTAGGCGTGTTGAAATCGTAAAACTCGATAAACTTTTACCTTATTTTGTAAAGTGCAGCAGTGGTCAAATATTCTATTCTTTTTTAAAATCAAATTTGGAAAAAGAAGTCCTATCGTTTGGAGCGAGGTGTCTGCTAAAAGACAATTTATACAACTTTTCAACCCTTGTAAATGGCTCTGATATGAAGCAATAACATATTATATATGTAAATGTCAAATGCAACACGTTTTAATTTTTTTCGAGCGCATGTGTCAGGTCAACTAACACCCTCTTAAATTTCTCTTCGTTTCAACAATAAAAACAACGATTCTACGGAAAGTTTGGTTAAGTTTTTGTGTCTCGCCATAGGTTTAATGTCCCATTAGCATTAGTTCATTCATCAAAACTTGGACTATGTAGTGGCTTTTGAGAAAATCGACTTTTTTTCTTTTTTCCCCACACAAGGTCATGTGACCTCAGCTTTGCAATTGACTACTTTCAGTAAAAGATGAACTCGGAAATTTGAAGATGTTACGTTTTGCAGGTTTGATATTTTGCTTTATTTACCTCACAGAATTACGTGTTACCCTTTCACATGACATAGAAGTCAATCCTGGCCCCAGACCACCTAAATTCCCATATGGTGGCTGAGGAAAAGCAGTAAGAATGGTCAAAATAGTATTCAATGCGACGGTTGCAACTCGTGGTTTCACATTGAATGTGAAGACTTGGGTGTAGAAATGCAGCGAATCCTCAGTGAACATTAAAGTTATTCACAGGTTTGCCTGCCATGTGGACTGCCGAACGTCAGCACTGGGTCTTTTATGACACGCTGTAATCCCTTCACACATCAAACAGACATGGATCCAACCACCCATACCCAACCACATTAATTCCCTTGAAGCAAAACATGTACAAATCTCCTACAGAACGCAAAAAAGTGAAGATTATGAAAATCAATTTTCAGTTAATCGTTAAGTCCCTGACTTTCAATTTTCAGTTAATCGTTAAGTCCCTGACTGTCCCTGACACCAAAAAAACAGATATTATCATAGGTTAAGAGTTCTGGTTATCTGCAGAAATAAAGGCTAATGAGGTATCCCAAGGCTACATACCCTTTAGGGCAGATAGAGTGTCAAAACTACCCGCAGTGGAGATGTTTTGTCTTGGTAAGTGACACAGTGGTCTGCTCAGAGCAACCTCAACTCAAATCAGATTGCGAAATCACATGGGTTAATCTTGAGATAGTGGGCTCTCAGCCTTTATACATTGCAGCTCATTATAAGCCGAAAGAAGATGACCAGAGCAGTTTAGATATGCTTAGGTGCTCACTTGAGAGATTGATAGGCAAAAAAGGCAGTATCCTAGTCCAAGGTGAATTAACCGCCCCAAATTCTCATGGGTTGACTGCGATCCATCTATTAAACCTGACTGTACATGTAGGACAGTGTATGACAGCTTTGAGGACATACTCAATGACTTCAACCTAGTACAACTTGTGACTGAACCAACAAGACAAGATAACATATTGGATCTTGTTCTTGCATCCAATCCCACCCTAATCCCCAGCATCACTTGCATACCTGGTCTCAGTGACCATGACATTGTGTACATTGAATCAGTGGTCAAGCCGACCCAAACCAAACAAAAAAGAAGGAAAATTCACCTATACAACAAGGCTGACTGGACCAACTTCAGGTTCAAACTAAAGGACTACCAAACTGATCCCCTAAAGACAAATCATGGCAAATCAGTTGAACAGTTGTGATCTGAATTTACTGACAAGCTTGATCAACTTACAGACCATTGCATTCCTTCTAAGGTAATAAAAGGCAAGCCATCCCTCCACTGATCTCAAGAGAGATCAAGACAATTATCCACAGACGCAACAAACAGTATAAGGCCAATAGAAAAACTTGCAACCCCCAGCTGAGAGAAAAGTGTATTTCCCATAGGCATTCCATGAGGTCAATTTTCAAAGAGAGCCATGAGGCTTACCTTGAGTAAATAATTGGACTAGAACACAGAAAAAATGCAGCACCCGGCCAAGTGAACAATAAAAAACTGCTCCAGTACCTAAAACATTCCAGGACTGATCAGCAAGGTATACCCCCACTCAAAGGGAAAGAACAGCTATGCACTGAAACAAAAGAAAAAGTTTATATTTTAAACCAGCAGTTCCAATCTGTTTCACTTCCCTGTCCCCACTTTCTTTTTGAGAGCTCTCACTTATGAAAGTACAAGACCTAGTCGACGACAAGGTCATCCCGCCAACTGAACTGCCTGCTTATCTTAGGAACTCAACCCCAGTAATAACAGATATCAGTATCTCTGAAGCTGGTTTGCTAAAGCTTCTGAAAAATCTCAAACCTAAAACGACAGCAGGCCCAGATTAAATCAAGCCTGTCATATTACAGGAATTAAGGTATGAAATGGTACCAATCCTAAAGGTTCTATTTGAACGCTCCATTGAATCTGGTGCTGTGCCACATATATGGAACTCAGCCAATGTCTCTCATATAAAAAAAGAGTGACAAATCAGCTGCTGCCAATTATATACCCATTTCTCTTACATGCATCTTGTGTAAGGTAGTTGAACACATTGCTGCTTCTAATGTAGCCAAACACCTGAACTCAAACAGACTTATGTACGACCTACAGCACAACTTTTGCGAGGGCGCTCCTGTGAGACCCACTTAGTCTCACTTATTGAAGACCTTGCCTGTAAATCAAGTCTAGGCAAGCATATCTGATTCTCCTAGACGTCTCCAAAGCATTGGACAAGGTCAAATATTCAAAGCTCCTCTGGAAGTTACACCAATATGGCAAAGAAATAGCACCTTGCGCTGGATCCAGGCCTTCCTCTGGAAGTGGCGGCAGACGGTCGTGATTGGGGGCGGAGAGTCAGAGTCGGTCCCAGTTACTTCAGGAGTTCCTCAGGGCTTATTTCTGGGTCCGATTCTGTTTCTTTGTCTCCATTAACGACCTTCACCGGGACATGATCTCACAGGTGTGTCTCTTCCCGGACGACACCGCCATATACCTGACAGTTGAAAACAAGAATGACAGTGAGATTTTACAGACGGACCTGGACAGACTGCAGGGTTAGGAAAGCAAGTTGGATATGGAATTTAACCCCTCCAAATGCCAGGTCATCAGGGTGACTACAGCCATGACCCCTCTTGACACACAGTACATACTACATGATCAGGTCCTGGAGGTGGTCAGCGGGGGTGGATATCTCAAGTAACCTTAGCTGGTACACACATGTAGACAGGTTAGCAACCAATGCAAATCGGTCACTTGGATTCATTAGAATAAATATAAAGACAAAGTCCACTAAAGTCCGAGAAATGGCATATCAACCACCAGTGCGTCCCCAGCTTGAATATGCTTCAGCTGTTTAGGACCCCCACACATAAAAAGACCCACAAAATTGAGATGGTCTAAAGAAGAGCAGCCCGCTGGACCACAAATGATTGAAACAGGACAACTAGTGTCTCTTCATTGTTGCACCAGTTGAACTGGCAATCCCTAGGATAGAGACGATCAGTGACACGCCTCTAGTTCTTCTATAAAATTGTTAATGGTCTCGGTGCCGTGCCCCTCCCCCATAATATAGAGCCTGTAGTTAGACCTTCCAGATGCAACCACATGCACTTTCGGCAGTTACACACTGGTAAAGACTACTTCAAATATTCCTTCTTTTAACTGGCCATCTTCCAGTGGAACGCCCTCCCTGAACATGTTGTTGTCTCTCCTGGTTCCGAGTCATTCAAGACCACAATAGGAGAGCTTCAGCATCCCAAACCATAAACAGTGAAAAGACATGTTTTTATCCTGATTTTAAGTTATGACCTGCCCCTACCCTATTTTTTATATATACTGATCGCTTCGAGTGAGTTGTTTTCATTTATTCCTTTTATTTTCCAGCCTGTTTTAACCTATTATCTTTTATAAAGCCTCACTGTCATTCTTTTACCTTTCCTTGTTTTTCAAGGCCCGACGCGCAGTCACGCGCGTCAGCAATATAAGAAGATAGATATAACACACACACACACACACACACACACACACACACACACACACAGAGAGAGCAGCAAATTAAAACAACAAACAAATACTTTAAATAAGAAAATAATGTGTTCTCCTACTGATTTATACTAATCACGAGCTATAATGACTTTAATGTTTACTGTCGTGAGTTGGCTCCAGGTACCGTTATGTTAACAGGTGACAGGGCACAGGGCGACGACAGTAAACAATGCGCTTACAGTGCATGTTTTTTCCAAGTGACAAAATTAAGAGATATCACAGAGAACAATATAGGAATCGATCGTTTGCCTGTTACTGAAATCAGAAACATTAATCGATGTCACCTAAACCCTATTATGTATACCATTACTAACCAATTTATCAAGTGATGACAAACTTTGTGATATTTTAATAGGTCCAGATAAGCAAAACAATTTCTGTCTAAAGTTGTAAATCTTTTCTTACCCATTAGCATAGGCAGATCCAGAGGGGGTGGGGGCACAGGGGGTCCGGACCCCCTCCTAAAAATCTCAAAAATAGGGCTTCTTAGCAATACTGATCCTGATCCCCTGAATTATCTCAAAACTACCAAACCAGCATTCAATGTTGGACCATCACCAGTTCAATGGCGTTTCGCTGGCGTGCCGGTGATGGCCCGCCTACAGTGGTATTTGGATCCTCTCTAACAAAAAAAACCGTCAAAGTTGGACCCCTCTGACAAACATGTACTTTTAAATATCCGTCTCATTGAAGCTGTTCTTTTGTGTACCCATATTGTGGATGTGAAACAAGAAAAAGAATTTTTAATTACGCACTTTTATTTGGAGGCCTTTCAAAATCTCTCTCTCTCTCTCTCTCTCTCTCTCTCTCTCTCTCTCTCTCTCTCTCTCTTAGGAAACCAAGGCTTGAATTTCACGTGAAACGTCTCCTAGACAAGTAGTGCTGTTTTTAAGGCTCGATTTTTTCTCTCAAAATATCAAGAAAGATATTACAAAAATTGCTGTCTGATACAATCATGACTGGTGGGACCGAAATCAGACTGAAGTTCCAGTAGACATAAAACTCTTTCTTGACTTCCAAGCCAGGAATTAATTCATGAACAGTCAGACCAGTCAGAACGTGGCGTCTAATCACGTGGCTTCTCATCAGGGTCTGTACTGTTTAATAGGATTAAGCCAATATTAGTGGCGGAGAAAGTATAACAAAACATCTGAAAAAAAAAGTGGCACCTCAAAGAATTAACGTGATCGATGGACACTAAGAATGGAGCCAGTGCATGAGATTTCCAACAATGTGGCAATTTGACAAGTGTAGACTCAGACGAGCCTGTGCAGCATCCTTTTAAGCTTAGAAACTCCAAATTATGTTCAGTCAGTAGCTTAACAATCATAGAATATCCAAGCGACTTGCAAAGGCTCTGATCAGACTGCGCGTATGCGCAGGCTGATCTGAGGCTTTGCTGGTAGCACATACCACATTGTTGGAAATCTCATGCACTTATTATAGTTTTTTTTAATTATTGGATCAATCTTCATAGTGTTGTCTGTCAACTAGTGTAGATGAATGATTGGGATTTTAGACCGTTTTCAAAATAGAACAAACTGCTAAACATGATAGAAATTATAGAGAAAAAAAACTGGCGGAGATACAATAAAATGCTGTCAATTGTGATTTGTTTCAACCTATAGACTTACAAAACAGTGAACATTAATCATACAATAAAATTCAGGGAATGAATGTTAAAGGCAGGACGAATGGATTCTACAATTTTATACTGATAACATCAATTATAAAAGACAGCAAAACATAAAAGAAAAAAATGAACAATGACTACGAAACCCGTAAATAGACACAATGTTCGCAGAAAATATTCTGGTACTAATATTTGCAAGAATCAAATGTTGGACGAATTCATGTGAAAAGTTACTTCCCACGTGTGTGTTACGTCATTCTTGAACTCGTTACTACTATGCATGCTGATTTTTTTTTACAAAATAAAAAAATGAAAAAAATCTCTGGAATACCACAAGAGTGTCAAAAAGTTTGTCACCCAGATAAGGCCTGACGCTTCATCAGACCTGATCTGGGTCAAGAACGTTTATAAAGGTTACCAGCAAATGAAAGTAGCAGACAAAATGTTAAACGTGCATCTAGTTTTCCGTCTGGTAATAGATCTGTGTCCCATCTTTAGCAGTACAGGCCCCGAGGTTATAAAACTTTTTCATACTCAACTCAGTTGAGTACGAAATTTATCCTGCTTATACATGTTAAAATGCCAACAATTTCCACCCTTGAAAATTATTTGGACCATTACATTAGATTTTGTTACTCGTATCACATTAGCGACCAACAAATAAAGGCTCCGACGGAATGTTGGGAGCTCGAAATATTGTAAACACGGCGTCAAAAGTTAAGCAACACCTAAATTTTTGCAGAAACACTTTTCAAACTACCGTGAAGAAATTTTATTGAACATGAAACCTCTTTACTTGTTGCGAATCCTTGCATAAATACTAAAATGAAAATTAAAAAATACGTGTGAAATTCGGGTTTTGTAACAAAATCATGAGTTTTCGTGACTTATCCAAACTTCTCGCTATCGCCCTGGAATCGTCAGTAAATAAAACAAATTTTGTGCCTTTTTTCGCAAACAATTGTCAACCTTTTTCGTCTACTCAAAGTTGCAATGAAAATAAATTGACCCCCATGTGCTTTTTGTTGAAATCACGATCACGTACTTTGGCAAAAGAGCACGATTGATACACTATCTTATCGTTATATGATACATTTGTACATTTATCTTAATTATAAGGTTTATACTGGAGAACTGTACATAATTAAAGAATGACCAAACGCATATGCAATAAGAACCAATAAGATAAACACAAATTTTGAGCGTAAAATTGTAAATAATCTATTATCCATCAGTTTTAACATTTGTTTTGGGAGCTCAAAGAACCGTCTCATTGAGATGGTTCTTTTGAGTACCCACAACATATATTTTGGTTGTGAAATAAGAAAAATAATTTTTGATAACGCACGCTTATCTGACAGCATACATGTATACCATGGGCATATCTAACCCTTAAAGCGCCAAGAAAAAAATGCATCTGATAATGTCGTCTGCTGAAGTCGTCTGCTTCAAATAATTACGTTACATTACTGACGAATTAAGTATAGAAGCAAACAATGTGGACCCAGAACAGACTGCTTCTATAGGAGCAATCTGATCTTGGTCCACACTGTTTGACATAGAGGCTTCTTAAACATTTCAGCAGACGAGAAAACCAGACGACTTTTCTTGCGATTGGCGCATTAAGGGTTAATAATCGTCTGTCATATTTGGCAGTGTTCCCTGGAATTTAGGAGAGAAAACAATAACAGTGACATTATAGTAACTACCAAATCACCAAGGATTCCTTTCTGACGAAATTTGAAAGACAATGTCTGTATCATTAGGGATTTACTTATACGCTGGTATTGTGTCGCTACTTCTGCTGTTTGCTGTTCTAAGTAACAGTCTTGTGATGTATTGTGTGGTTAAGATTAAGAAATTACGGACAGTTACCAACGTGCTTATATGTAATCTGGCAATCAGTGACATTCTCTTGGCGGGATTTGTGATGCCACAGAAATTACATGATCTCTTTCACGAAGAAGACTTTTATGAAGGTAAGACCTAACTACCGGTAATATTTTGCCAATAAACAAGATACAAGTACAAAGTAATTTGAATGAGAGCGGTAACGTTCCTTAAATGGAAATTATTTTTAAATATTGGTAACAATGGGATAACCAACAAAATAAAAGGAAACCAGTTTACATTTCTTTTTCACCATGAGTTTTTGTGACATACTGGCTCCTTATTTGTGATTTCAGTCCATGTAACATTATTTTCAGGGAATTATTTATTTCTTCTTCAAAAATCCTTTTCATTGAAACAGACAAATACCATTCTCAGGTTTTTTCACATGAGAATGGCCCAAACAGGGACAGGCAACTAATTGGTTAAAGAAATAATCTTTTGTGATATCTTGCGGGGGCTGTTTATAGTAAGTTGTACGAGTGATGATATATGTAAACTGTGGTTGCCTCATGTGAATAAACCAAAAAAATCTTTTTTGGGAGGGGGACATGTTATGACAAAAAAGACATTTTTATTTTGTCCATATGTTGCAAATTTCATTTTCTGTTAAATTTTTTTCCTTAAAACATAAAAAACTGATAGTAAATTTGACTTGCTTTTAAGTAAGTGAGGGTTAAAAGTAAGTAAGGTTGCAAAGATCAGGAATCGATACAATCAAGTACCACACCTGACCCAGGATACCAATGGGAAAGTGACAAACTCACAGAAGACACCACAAACGAGAGCCAAGAGGTCAGCCCTTTCCCAGCAGGTGACCACGAAGCACATATAAACAGACGCGCACAAAACATAGCAAACACAAGACAGAACAAAAACATAAAAGATCCACAAAAGAAGTACCGCCTTGGAACGGTCAGTAAAATCTTTTACTGGAGGGCTTAAACCGGTTTAACGGCGCCAACCTCACCCTTAATTCAGATGTGGATCAAGACACATAGATATTTGGTTTGCATGAAAGACCCCTAACTTATCAATGCATCATCTCCTAAAACATATAAATCAAATTATAACAAGGAGATAAAGCAAGGATAAGGACTCAACAGTAAATTAAACTGAATACCGGAGCAAAAGAAATCCAACAGTTAAACCCCGGAGGGCCCGACAAACAGCCAAAGCATCAGGCCCCTACCATCTCATCAATAGATAAGTCTTAAAGTCGGAACCATCATAGAGTCTGAAGTCCGACCCACCGGCGTGCAATTAAAGAGGAAAGCAAAGTTGCCAACTGTGATTGGGTTGACTACCAAGCATGCAGTCTGTTGCAATACATTAATGTTACTCATATTCATCATTTGAACAAACAATGATGTGCCTATGAACAATATGCTACCCACAAAGTTACAATGGCACTTAACATTACCCCTAAATGGGTACTTTTGCAACTAGTGAAGACCCAGATGGGTCCAAGATAAAATGCAGCATAATGCTGCATTTCATTATGGTCTGTACTATTTGCTAAGATTAAAACAAATTTCAGGGCATAATTTAGAAAATTCTACCTGTTTGGCCGCTTAAAGTGCTCAAAGGGTAGTCCCATACTTATTGTATGAATATGTATAAAAAAAGTCCATTAGAATACAAAGGGTTAATGGTCATTAAACATAAGACGGATAAAACGTCTGCTGCTATCTGAAAACAATAGTCTACTGTTACATTTATATAAAAACGCTTTTTAACAATTCGGTGGATAACACTTTATTTGAATACAGTTTCAAAGACATTATAAAACAATTCAATTCAAGCTGACATTATACAATAGTCAAATAAAAAGCATTTTCTTAGAGATATACGAGGGAAGCATAAAAAGTTTTGTCCAACGGCCAATAAATACTTAACAAAATGCAAAATTCACATTATGCTTTTTATTTCCTTCAAAATACTCTTAATCGTGAAATAAACATTACTTCATTATTTTCGACCTCTTCTGGAAAACATTTTCGTAGTCCGTTTTAGGGAAATGGTTCATACACTGATAAAACAGCAGAGGACACTGCATTGCGACCGCCATATTTTTTTCCAGACAGCATCCTTTTCAATTTAGGAAAAAGGAAAAAGATCGTAGGTACCAGGTCTGGTGAGTAGAGTGTATGGGGAAGCACTGTCACTTTTTTCGTTTCCAAAAAATAGTAACAACACTAGAGGTGTGCTAGAGCGTTGTCCTGAAGTACTCAAACTCCTCTTAGCCATGTCATGGTCGACGTTTACAAAGTATTTGTTCAACTTTCCCAGTATTTTACGTTTGTAAAATGTTCCTGTCGTTGTTCGTCCCCCCCCAGGACCAGAAACTGGAACTGTAGATCCGTTGATATCGAAAATTACAACCAACATTACCTTCTTAACACTGATTGTCCTTTTGGCAATAACTGGTCTACGAGCATTTCTTGTGGCCTATATCTTATTACCTATTTTTCTGTGTGGTTCAAAACAAGAATCCAAGTTTATCTCCAGTCACAGCATTTACAAAAACTTTTCTTTCAAGTTAAGGGTACAATTTCAATAGTTTTTTGGCCATCTTCACACGTGCTGCTTATGCTTGTTTGTGAGCATATGAGATATCCACCGAGTAACTTTACGTGTAAGTCCAAGGTTCTTCTTCAGACTTTTTTTTTATTGTGGAATGGATACAACTTTTTACAGTTACCTCGTAATACTAGCATGGCCAAACCTTACCAACATAACAGTTATACGAGGTGTGATAAAAAGTTTATGTCCTGATTTGCTTCTGTGAGATTCATTGATTTTTTTTTGTCAGTCTGTCATTTGATCTAATTGAAGGGCATTGGAAGTGTGAAAAGCATGCGGTCACGCATGGTTGCTTATGTAAAGCACTTTTAAGAGAGGAGGGTGCGACACATTTTCAAAATGGGGAAACTTGAAACCAGAGCGGTTATTAACTTCTTTTGTAAGAAAGGAATGCCTCCAAAGGAAATTCATGAATATTTCATGGAAACCCTTGGGAAGGAGTCTCCGTATAGCATGGTGAAAAAGGGACAGCAGAATTTAAGAGGGGGTGAGCGAGCGTTAAGGATGATGGATGTTCTGTCCCCCCCCGAATATGCCACCGCTGATGAAACTTTCAAGGTCGTGCAAGGGCGAGACCTGCAAAGCATGGCTAGCTAAGTGGGCATAAGTTTTGGTGCAGTACAATTAATCCTAACAAACATCTTAAGCATGTCAAAGGTTTTGGCAAGATGGGTGCCACGAATGTTAACTGGTGATCAGAAAAAGTTGCAACTCGATATTACTAGGTATCTCCTGTCTCAGTATAAAGATGATCCCAGATGAAAGATGATTGCAGCGCAAACAATGGAAGTACCCTGTCTCGCGCCCTCCTAAGACATTTAAGAGGGTTCATTCATCAGGGAATGTGATGGCCTTAATCTTTTGGAATAGTCAAGGGGTGATCATGATTGATTATCTTGAGCAAGGTCGAAGCGAGGGGGCTGTGTCAGGAACGCACAAGAAAGAGGCAAGGAAAACTGACTGGTGGTGTTCTGCTCTTGTAGGACAATGCCCCTGCCCACGCGTCACAAGTTGCTATGACTGAATGTGGATTTGAAATCTTTCCTTATCCCCAGTATTCTCCTGATATGGCTCCTTCTGACTTCTATCTGATCCAAAAAACTGTAATCCAATCTTGGCGGTACACAGTATAGAAGCAATGAAGTCATCATCAAGGCAGTCAACAAGTACTTGGATGGCCAGAAAAAGGCTTTCTATTTTGAAGGGATAAGAAAGCTCGAACAGAGAGGGCTAAGTGCATTGCCTTGAAGGGAAATTATACTTAAAAGTAATGGTCAGATTTTTATTCTCTGGTAGCCCGAAGTACAGGGGGCTGAGAACTTTTTGATAATCCCTCATTTCTATCTAACCCACTGACATCATTTTGAGCAATTTCAACATATGCGTGTGTGAAAACACAATTTTCTACGAAGATTGGTTTTGGTTTGGTATTAAGCTTATAAAAGATATTTTGACAAAGGAAAAGAAACGTACTATTTTGATCATAAATGCGCAAGGCAAGTTTAATGTACTAGCTAGCCACTTTTTTCACAGAAGTATACGGCTCCAAAACAGTATTTCAAAAGACTGGAAATATAAATTTAGACAAGAAAACCTTAACGTCCCTATTGACTTAAGCTTAATTAAGCACACAAAAAAAACGAAATCGTATATATGAGAGCAAATTTGTCTACAATAGTTTAATGAGATACAATTAATGTTAGTAAACATGAGATCAAGTTGAATGGAAAAAAGTGTTTAGTAGCTTTAAATCCACAGACGATAAGTGAATAGGACCAGGAAATACCACAACCACACACTGCAGACCAACCACGTCACAATGAGTAAGAGACACATAACACTAACAGAAACAGAAACCTTTTTGATACAATGAGAGTATCAATAAACATTGAATCAACAACAACAGAACCACCACCTTAGAACGATCAGCAGCGGAAGCTACCGTGAGACTTTAATGCATTTTATCAGCGCTATAGATTCTGCTGTTGTTTAAACACAAAATTGTTTAGCTCGCATCTTCACAGAGAAACAATCAAACATATTATAATGAAACATAGAAAGGGGCGCATGACTCACAGACGGCCAGAGCTAAAGAAAAGTTGAGCCACGGCTGGCCAAGCCTAAGACAAGCATCAGGCATCTATCCACTTATGAAAGTTTTAGGCCAGGGTCGCCACATTGGGTCTGATACCTGAGCCACCATCGTGCAATTAAAGAGTTAACCATAACAATATATCGTGTTTGGATTTACAACCAGGCATACAGACTATTGCATGATACCCATGTTATACATGTATTTAAAGGGGCTCTTGCATGGTATGGGAAATTAACATGGGAGTCTGCCCACGCTTGGCTTTTCAAAATATTGTGTTATTTAATTGTCTGGGGTATAACTTTAATATTTATGGTGCGTTTGAGTTTTTTATGCAATTCCATTGCAAATTTATGACGTCATGAATGATATCACTATAATACCTTAGGGTGCCCAGTTATAATCATTTCTAAAGTAATTGCCATTTCATGTAACGGGCGGAGAAATGTTTTATTAAATAGCTATATCATTGATAAGTTCGCTGTTACTTATAATGGCTTTGTATGTATAAGGATATTGGGTGGGCATTCATTTTTATAGCATGGTACCCCAATTTTTGACTGTATATTTTATATTCAGACAAATTTGGAATTAAAATTTTTACAGGTTGTGGTCTTTGTCAAGATACCATTTCAACATATAAACTAGCCATTATATGTTAAGAATATGAAGACCAAATTTCATGAAATTCAAGGACCGGTAACATATTTTTTTAACTTGATGTAAACACATGACCCTAATTCATCGAAATGTAAAAAATACAATAATTATGTTTCAGTGTAAAACATGCTTGAATACTTGCTTAGTTTGAATCATCATACTAGTAAGTTTATTGGTAGAAGTTGATATGTTCAGTGTTTTCCCCTATTATGGATTGGAAAAAGAAAAAAAAATATATTCTTTGATATGAATGCCACGATTCTTATTTAATGAAGTGCTTACACAATAATATTAGCCAAAATGATACAATATGTTAACACCTGTACTTAACACATCTAGTTTCTAACATGAAAACTACATCTAGCCAATGTTACACTTAATATGTAACATTATTAAGAATTTTAATTCATACAGATGAGAAACCTTATGACAAGTCAGTTCATACAGGAGAAGAACCTTATATCTATGATTTTATAATTGTAAGACTCATTAATAAATCTGCTTCACAAAAATAACCCCCTGTCAAACCTTTTGGTTAAATTTAACCATTTTGGTCACAGATAACTCTTGGCTTCAAAGGTATTGCTAATTTAATACTTACGAGGGTCATCCAATAAATAGAGGGAATTTCCTTATAATACAAGAGTTCATACCAGTAAGACATCGCAAATGTAATCATTAGGTGGCATTACTTGTTAGGCATGCAGCAACAGATCCAAAACTTTGTTTGAAAGTAAGGTTGTTTGTTGTTTAGCAACGAAAAAGTGATACTAAAGCCAACCTGGCCAGATTTTCCTTATAAAATAGCTTCATGCTAAAGAAACACAGTCTGGCATATAATTTTATCATGTATCTGAACATAGTTTGTCATTTAATCTTTTATAGTTTAATTGTTCTCAATGTTACATATAAAATATGGTCATTACCATGTACAAGTTAGTCATTGGTTGATAAGTCTATATTTTACTGTTGCTAGGTAAAATGGACACATTTGATACATGTTTTTTAACGATACTGTTTTAAACTATTGAATATATTTGATAATTTTAGGGCGATTTAAACTTTTATACCAACCAACAAAAATTTAAGGGCTAAATCATGACCCATACCCCTATTTCTGATTCAACAATTTTTCATTTTTGTCGCTTTTTTTTACTGTAAATGCCCTTGCCAATTTGACATTTTTCAAAAGAAGTCAATGAATTTTACAGATTAATAACCTTATGTTGTAGTTTGTAGAAAAGCTTCCTTTTGGAACTGATCTGTACATTTCAGTAACCATGGCAAACATCTTAAGGCATCTGGCCAGGTCAGCTTTAAGTACCTGTTTACGTTGCTGAGCAACAAGCGACATCACATTCCGTCAAACTTTTAGATATGTTGTTGCATGCACACCGAGTTATGCCACCTTATGGTTATATTTGTAATGTTTAAATGGTACAAACTCTTACAGTATAAGGAAATTCCCCCTATTTATTGAACGACCCTCGTAAATCTTCTCTGTTCATTCTGTTTTGTAAAGCTGATGCTGATTTCCATCAAATAGCAACATTTATACTTTAGCTGGCTGTATATTCTAGGCATACAGTTTTGTTTCTGGACCTCACTTATTCATGTAGAACACTGTTTAATGATACCTTTGATAAGACTCTGTTACATGTTATCCTGGTCACGGCACCAAAATGTGGTTCCTCTAGTTCAGTTGGGATGTAAAGGAAATATTTAGTCTTCTTGTTTTCACATGTTTATTGTTAGAATATTATGTTTCTTAAACAATATCATGCAGAACTTGAGGAAGTGATACACATTGCGGTGCCACAGGGTTGTCTGCGGTTTGTGATTGTGGTATTTCCTGATCATACTCACTTACTTTTTTTTTGTCTTGGCCCCATTGTGCCATGACACAGGGCCATGACCTTCGGCATTTCTGATCATTGAATCATTTAAAATTGTCTAAACATGTCTTTCTTTAAGAAAAGTGGAAGTAGATTAAAAAACAACCTTCTTATGTCGAGTTATTGATTCATTTGAACTAAATAATTAATTTTGCTAAAACTGACCTATACCCATAAGAGGTAGGAAATGACAAAGTTATCGGTTTTGGATTTTCATGATATTTGGCTCAGATCAGCAGTATATATGGCATGTTTTTTGTGATAATATGATATCTTGACAAAGCCTAGAACATATCCAACTTTTGAATTGAATGTTGAATGTTTTGTAAATTTTTGAAAAAAAAAAATATTAAAATTTTACAATCACTTCTTCTGAAAACGTAAACCAGAATTTATCCAAATGGTTTCGTGGTATTAAAATAATGTCTATGGTATTTTGGATTTAATCTAGATGATAACTCATAGAAATAAACAAAACTATAGATTTATGACATGGAAATTTAGAGACAGGTACCACCTCAAAGGTGGAGTACGTCAGGGTTGCTTCCTAAGCCTTATTCTTAACTATCTAATTCGATAAATACATTTTCATAGTTCGTATATAATGAGTTATTATTATGCAAAGTTTTAAGAAAATCCATGCGTGGGCACAGATGAAAGTACCCCTTTAAAGTTGTTTGATTCTGTTGATTATCGAAATGCTGGACCAACAATCAGTTTTTTTCACGCACGCTGGTGATCGATGTTTTGTGACGTCAGAGTATGTTGTGGATGTGAAAGCAATACATACAACTTACATGCATAACATCTTACCAGAGAGTCTGATCAGTGTTTGAATGGTTCGTGATTATGATGGACACACAAGCTATTGATGTTGTGACTTTTAAGGGTACTCTTGTACGCTGCGTTGTCTGTAGCTCTGAATACCGTTTGGGTGCACCATTAACAATGATCTAAGTTTAAATAAAAAATTTAATGCGAATATTTAAATGGAATGCATTCATATATTTGGAATATTGACATACATAAACGTCCAGCGGACATAACTTTATTGTTTGAGTATATTTACAATGTGCCTTAGCATCAGCATGGTCTGTTGTAAAATCATTAACTCTTCACCTACTAGTGCCGTCTACTGATAACCTTTAAAACAGATTGGACCCAGATCAGGCTCAACAAATGTTGGGCCTGATCTGGATCCAAACTGTTTGACACTCTGATGGTATTCCTAAGCGAAATTTTCAAATAGTTTGCTTTTGAAAAGCATCACCGGACGACAAATAAGCATTAAAAAATACCCATTAGGCAAAGAGTTAAGTTCAAGATTTTAGGATGTAATAGCATCTCTTGTGCAGGATTTATATTTTTCAGAACTAAACCCCATCAGGTGGACTTTATATGTCTTCATTTTTCGGAACGACAGACCACGGCGACAGAGTAGACACAGATCATGATATTCTTATCAGGGTCTACACTGGTTGCCAAAAAAGTAAAAAATAATAAAATTTTGGCTGAAATGCAATTTTTAACAAAATAAATAAAATAAAATACAACATTTTTTGAATTTGTCAATCTTCTAAATTTAAGCTAAGATACCAAGATTTCCCACATAATGGATCATTTTCATGTAATCATCAATAAATATTACTTAAGGTAAAAGTTATCAAACCCAAAAATATTCCAATCTCATTAACAGGGTTTACTCTGTTAGCTCCTCCGTCAACCTCTGTACCAAACATACTAGTAGGTCTTTGTGAGCAAATAAGCAGGTTGTGCCTTTTTTTTGAAAAGAACAACAACAAACAACTGATTAGGCCACTGGCTGGATATGGTTTACCCCCCCCCCACCCCCAGGGGGAATTTTTTCAAGACCATATTTTTCTTGAAGCCCAATGTCTTGCAATGATTTTGCAACATGTTAGCCCTCTGACAATGGCAGCGTTAAGCTGTAACAGCCTGTTACATACGTTACCCTACAAAATATTTGAAAATTAAAATTATTTTTAATAGTCACCCCGGATGTAGTGTATGTTACATTTTTTCATTGAACCACCTTTTAAATGATGAATGCATCTAATATAGTTTGTCTTAAATTTTATTGAAACCAGTTTATGTTCATTAATTTGGTATTATATTAAAGAATTTTTATTTACCTTTTCAAAACTGCAAGCATTACGTTTCTAACTTATATTCTTTTTGAGTTATTAGACGTTGAGCATGGTACCCCCATATCACACAGAAATGTAAAATGTAATTCTCTAGGCCTCGCGCTGCCTATAGACCCCACCTCTCCAAAGGGGGAATTTCGTACACTATGATTTCTAAATACAACATTATATAAGCCACAAAATGAAATATGTTAGCCTTCTGAGAGTGGCAGCGTTAGCGGGAAACATCATGTTACGTACGTTACCCGCAAAATAACATTACATTTTCCTGAAAATGCCTCCAACATGACATATTCACACTTTTTTGAAGTCTGGCGCAGGTTTAAGAACTTTTTATAACACGGTTACATAATTTTAGCATTTATTTTATAAATGTCTTGAGTTTTTGTCGTTGTATATGTTACGTAGTGTTTCATATGTTATTTCCAAGTATTAGTATGACAGTTATTGACTATACATGTTTTACATCCGTCAGTGAATGTAGTAAATATATATGGCTGCTATTCAAATGAATTAAAGTTCCTTATTATGGTGTCTTAAACTATTTTACAGCCCAGGTTACATACGTTACTGAATACCATTAAACGTTCAAGATATGGTCTCCAACACGACCTGCTTGTAGGTATTTGAATGCTGGCACAGGTCCATGTACTTCTTTTTACTCCGGCTAATTTGCTGAGGAAGTAACTCAAAACATAAACTACCATAAACCCTCTTTTCTTTTATAGAAACATCTACTATAGTTAACATAATACTCATGGAAAGTTTGTAACATTCAGTGCAATGTACGAGTAACAACTTAAAAGATCAAAGAAAACCATATCAGGTAGAAGTTATAGAGCATATCCTGGTATATTATCCAAGGGTTTAAAGAATTTTCCTATACAGCTTATTAATCCTCTATGAGATTCATCTTGCAAGGATTCTGCAATATGCTAGCATTCTGGTAATGGCACCATTACCTTGTATATATTACCCATCAACATCTTTGATAATTTTAGTAAATGACATGACTTCTGAAAAGTGCAAACCATAAGGTAAGATTTACAAATTGGCTATATCATCCAAGTAAGCTATTTTTGCCTCACAGATATGGACCTTTGAAAACAAATATGCACCCCAAATTGTTACGTATGTTACCTTATTTTATTATTCTTATAGAAATGATTTATGAAACTAATATAGTTTGATATTTTTTAATGTGAACGTGCTTACTAAATCATTTTTTATTAAAGAATGAAAGAATGTTTATATACCTTTTGGAAACTGCAATTATTATTTTTCTATCTTTTATATGGTTCGATTTGTTGAGTTTTGAACATGGTAACCCCAAATCACACAAAATGTGAAATATAATTCTGTGGCTCTTTTGTTGGGGTACAATCAAGTTTTCTTTCACCCAGAGGTACTCAACTTCCTTCTTATTTATTTCCCACACATTTTGTCCACATCTGGAAAGCCTCACTTGTTTTCATGGGAGAGATTTGATAGTTCAATGTATGTACATCTTAAGGACAGAAAAGCAGGGTGGAAGTTATCTCATGTTCATGCCATTTGAAATAGTCAGTATATGTGTGTGGCTTTGGTACTTTTTTTCAGAAACATGTCGTACTGCAGCTTATTCACAATTACATAAATAGCACATGTTAGGGTTTCATATCACCGATGAGTGCCTAGAGCAATAGTTTACTTGTTTTCTAGCCTGCTTAGAATGTTGATGAACTAGTGGGGGGGAGGGATTCTCTATCAGTTTGGTAGGAATAACCTTTCCGTGGTACTAACACATCGACACATTGGTAGTGTCACAATCTGTTAAACAGTGTATGACTGTAGATCTCTTCCCCCATATCCTGGTCAATGTTGTTGACATTCAGAAGGTGCACCTTTTGTTGCATACACCATTGTTGAACAAACCACCCAGGTTATCCTCTGCGAGAACGTTTCTAAGACTTTATACATTGTATATATGTATCAGTGACAAAACCATGCCCTGCCTTTAGTGCCTGGTTGAATACTGGTGCCAGGAGATCCTTGAAGGAGATAGGTAAAGCTATAATGCTCTGTAGTTATGACCTTAACGTCAAAGTTATGTGCAGCACTACATAGCCAATCTAATGTTGGTTCAATGTGTGATTGCAAGCCATGCGGAAGATTGGACTTGTCAGTTTTGGTGGAAATTCTATCAGGAGTTGAAGTGACCATGGTACAGGTCGCAGAAGGAACCGAATTGTCAACTCAAGGTCAACAATATGTCCAATAGAAAGAAGGTCATGCTGACCAAAGACACTCCTTTAAGCTCTCATCTGGCTGTTTACTTTTGTAAATTGTACAATATCTTCTTGCTTGACCTCGAAAACCTCAAAACTTTACTAGCTTGTAGTATTTTATGGGGTTGTGAAAGACAGATTTTTTAACTAAAAGTGATTCAATGCAACTTGCAACAGCCTTCCTGCCAATGTCATCAGCCTCAATAAGATATTAGCTATCCCACGCTTAGCAGGAACACCGAAAGACAAAAAGCATAGTTCATTATATTCAAAACTAGAACTAAAAGGATTGGTGAAGCCTGAAACTGCCTCTAGTACTCGTATTTCATTTCAGTGCATTGAAGAGTTGTTTCAATTTATTGAGCTCTGATGTGATGAGTAATACACCATTCTATCTGTAGTACGAAGCGTAGTTCTAGTTGCTTAAGCCTATAATACCTCTTTATTGTTTGCTTGATAGTTATGTCAAAAGCATTTCTCAAGCAAAGAACAAATGGTTGTGTCACAATAAACCTGTTTTGTTTGAGAAGATCTTTGAATCTGCAACGTGTATCAGATGAATTTATGAGTGTAATCAGTTACACAGGTTCAAACAGTGCATAGTTGTTGTGATCGTTTGCAATGCACATTGGGAACAAGGCATACAGATAGAGCTGAAATGCAATTCAAAAATAGTAAGTGAATATGATCAGGAAATACCACAATCACAAACCGCAGACAATCCCATGGCATCGCGAGTAAGAGCCGCTTAACCATCACGATACACCAGGAAGACAAATTAAGCAAAGCAACCAGCTCTCTCTTTCCCATCAAGATGATTGCAATACTAGAATGGACATACAAAAACATAAAACAATTACAGACTCCCACAATGGGAGTAACAATAAACAAAAAGTCAACAACAACAGAACCACGGCCTTAGAACGGACAGCAGCCTAAGCCACTGGGGGGGGGGGGGGGGGGGGTGGGGCATAAATGCATTTTACTGGTACCAAATCTTCGCCCTATATTCAGCTTGCATGGAGGCCATCTAACTAATGTGATGTATCATCATGAAGAAACACTCTAATCAAATTAACACACCATGATGAAACAAAAAAGGGCTCATGACTCACAGATAGTCAGAGCTAAAGAAAACCTAAAGCTGAGCCACGGTGGGTCCAGCTACAGATAAGTATCAGGCACCAACCCACCGATTAAAGCTTTATGTCAGAGCCGTCATAGAGTCTGAGGCCTGACCCACCGTTTTTCTTTGTAGCCATAATCAGTGTCAACACCATCTGAATTATATCCATATACCCTGCCCATAATTGAGCTGTACATTTTCTAAATTATCTGACAGAATTTATACATGTATAGTCAACAAATGTTATACCGATACTCAGAATAGCTTATGTATCATTTGGTTTCACACATAACAGCTAAAGCTCAGGGCATTTATTAAATGAATACTTAAAATAGGTAAACCTTGTTAAAAGAAGTACATAAACCTGTGCCAGCATGCAAATAAGTATAAACAGGGCTTGTTAGAGACATTAACTATTTAATAATTTGAAGGTAACATACATAACATGGGCCTGAAAAATTGTGCAAGCGACAATAATAAAGAAGTTTAAATCATTTAAGTAGCAGCCTTATAGATTTACTATATTCTGTGACAGATGTAATACACGTATATTCAAAAAATACCATACTGATACTCGGAAATAACGCAGGAAACACTAAGTAACGTATATAACGGTAATAACTCAAGATATTTATAAAATTAATACGAAAAATATGTAACTGTGTTATAAGAAGTTCATAAACCTGTGTCAGCATGAAAACATGTACCAACATGTCATGGTTGAGACATTATAAGGGACATTTAATGATATTTTGGAGGGTAACGTATATAACGTGATGTTACACGTTAACACTGCCTCTCTAAGAGGGATAACATCTTTTATTTTGTGTCTTAAATAATGTAGTTTCAGAAAATTATAGTGTACAAAATTCCCCCTGGGGGGGAGGGGGGTCTATAGCCAGCTCAAGGTCTAGATGCACAACTTGTTTAGAGTAGTACATTTCGTAATCACATATTTCAAATCAATTTATTTTGGCGAGAAAATTTAAAGGAGGACAAATACCATGTTAGAGCATGGAACTGTTCATTTATAAATTTCGCATACGCAATTGAGTGGTTATTGCCTGACGAAGCATTGATTGATGAAAGCAATAATTATTGCTAGTGCAACGATATAAGTGTTCTGATTTTAAAGAAGAAAAGATGCTTTTCATAACGTTTAATCAGTTGTGCACAATTGGAATTTTAAACTTCAATTTTACGGAGAAAGAAAATAAAAACAGCCGTAATCGTTGAAAATGTTTCCTGTCTTGCAGCATCTCGTCTGGGAGAAAGCTTTTTAATTGATGGGAGCATAGCGTTAGAAATTATGCTCAGCGCACAGAAAAAGAGATACATTTTTGTTTGAAATTATAACCTGGCTGTGACTCCTCAAAATATACAATGGGCCATCCTGACTTGTCTGTAGGCGTCAGATGATCGTTTTTCTAATCTTTTGAGTTATCCACTATCAAGCACCAAACGTGATCTCTTAGTTTCACGGATACATACATGTACATGTTCTAATATGCTTGTTCAGATGATGAAGTTCCATCGATTTTGGGGTCCATCCAAATGTATTGTTAACCCTTAAAGCGCCACCTATAATTTGAAGCAGACAATAATTTCAAATTTTGCTGCTTTTTTTCAAAATAATAAATAAGGCATGTTATTATATAATCTATAATTAACATATTCTGATTGGCCAAGATGCATATCCACTCGAGTCAATAAAACTACATATTACATGGTTTGCCGGACGTGACGTTGCAAAGAACACGGCACGCGGTCATATTGACTGGCTTATGGGAAGTGACGTCAGAACGTCAAGTCATTTTGCATGATCCATCCGTAACGTCAACGTTTTAATGATCCAAAAATGGCTGGAAATGCATAACATACATTTATAATATAATAAAACAATTGTTGACTTATGTTTCGACGTTTACTGTTCAATAACACTCCATGTCTACCTCGATATAAGTCAATAATTGTATAATATTTCATAGGAGACGATTCTCAGGAAATGTCATACCTTATTTTTTTTTCAAAAATTACGGAAGATGTCACAAAGTTTGTCGTCTGCTGAAGTCGTAATTGACGCTTTAAGGGTTTCAGTTCAACTTTTTCGATTTTGTTATACTATCATTTATGAATGGGTTTCGTCATATCAGACCTAGTTAAATATGTAAAAAGAAGTATGATCAGGAATATCACAATCACACAAAGCAGACCCACCGGCGGCACCGTGAGAAAGGCCACAGAACACTAACAATCGCAATACATCTGGGCCCGGAATTACAATGCCTCCTTAAAGGTAAGCAAGACTTAAGTTAAGTATTGATTTTTCAACATGCTATATTAAATGCTAATTAATTTGCCTTGATCGATGTGGTACTTGTGGTCAAAGATACCATTATGATCTTCAGAAAAAAATAAACTATTTTGATTTTAATCAGTTTTAAACGTTATTTTTAGCATCCTGAAAAATCAATAACTTAAGTCTTCCTTAACTTTAAGGAGGCATTGTAATTCCGGGCCCAGGAAGACAATCAAAGTAAAGCAACCTTCTCTCTCTCTCTCTCTCTCTCTCTCTCTCTCTCTCTCTCCTTTCTCAAGATGATTGCAAAACCGAAAAGGCTACTAAGTACTAGATAACAAAACAAGGACCAAACTCAGAACTCCAGCAAACAATGAAACAACAATAAATTACAACAAGAGACATAAGCTTTAGAATGGACAGCAGTCTAAGCAACTTTGGGGCTTAGATTTAGCTTCTGTTGATAAAACACAACAACTGTTTAGCGTGTATAGAGGCTTTCTAATTAATACAATGCATCACAGAGAAACCATCTAATCAAATTAGCACACTATGATGAAAAAAAACAAAAGGGCTTACAACTCACAGATAGTCAGAGCCAAAGAAAACCTCAAGTTGAGCCCAGCCAAAGACAAGCATCTAGCACCCTAGGATGAAAGTTTTACGCCAGGGCTGCCATTGAGCTTGAGCCTGGCCCACTGTTGTACAATTAAGGAGGGGACCATAACTATAAACCGCGATTTGTTTACAACCAGACATACAGATTGTCGTATGATACCCCATTTATATAGTTTTGCAACGTTCGATTATGTTTTGGAGTGATCACTAAAATTAGGCTTTCTAACAATTATTTTGAATTTACAAAATAAATCACCATATAATACTGGCATCAATATGCCCTGTTGCAGAAGAGCTTTTAAATCAATATTATATTTACCAAATTGCACTTGGTGTATGTAATAGAATTTAGAAAATGTTTTAGAATGCAATGATAACGATAACGTAAGCAGTCAATATGTGATTCTGTTGACGAATTTAGCCTTATTCGACTGAAGCTCAGTTGGATATATCTGATCTACCATTTGCTACAAAATAAGGAATATTAAGCAAATCATCTTGATACCGCGAGGTAGAGTTAAATGTTTCAATAAGATCAACTTGCTCACTGTCAGAAAGAGACAACATGAAGCCTTTCTCACAACAAAACAAAAACAAATCTACAACAAGAGGAGCACAACTAGTATCCAGCAGAATACCTTCAATTTGTTTTTACAATTTCGAGACAAACCTTATAGATATATCGTCCAAAATGAAAATGGAAAGCATCACAGACGTTCTGAAATGACCACAAATATATCTTTTAGATCGTTCAGAAATGGAAAAGGGCGTTTCTCATTACAAACCAAAATAAAGTGAGTTCGGTTTATTAAGTTTGCTCCTCACAATGCCCTTTTTAAAAACTAATGCTACCACTTCTAAAACAAAGCATCTTCTGCTCATGAGCCAGGTCACAGGTAAGCGACTCATGGCCATAGTGTCCTCTTATTACATATACCAAGAGTTTGGTTATTATCGATACCATTTTTTTTTAAAAAAGGGGATATTGTTATCGCCTCCGTCCCTCCATCTGTCTGGCCACCCGTCCGTTATGCTACCTCCTAAACTGTTGGACGACATCCGACCAAATTTTGTGTGCGAGTAACTCACATAAATGGGGCAAGCAACAGCAGATTTATTTTGGCCCGGCTCTGGTGCCTAAGGTAGGGTTTAAAAGTTAAATATCATTAAATTCCAATTTCAAAGTTCTCAAAAATAAAAGATCTAAAACATATCATACGGTATTTTCATTCATATCCCAGGGATGGGCTTGGAGATGCTGGGGTGGTCATGGCATATCAAATTAAAGGGGATTACGAGAGAAAAAGAAAACAACTAAAATGCTCATCCTATGGTCAAACTGGTGACCTTGGGATGGGGTCAAAAGGTAAAATTTTATTAAAATTCAATTGTAAAGTAAATTTCAAAGATTTTTAAACCAAACTTTGTGTGTATTCTCACAAATAAGATATAAAACATATGGAACAGAATTTTCATTCTAGTGCCTGGGTCATGCCAAAAAGGTGGGACTTTGGGGTGCTGGGGGCGGTCAAAACTTTTAGCATGGGGATTTGCGATGGCGCCCCATTGACTGCGCGTTCTAGTTACGTTTACGAACATATAAAAGAGAACAAACCCATCAACATCTGCTAATCTAGAAATATTACCTTCAAGGAATTTCAGATATCCTTATTCGATGTGCAAGAAATGACCATCTTTTTATTTTTATTTGCTTTTTTCAGGTGAGTTCCTGTGCAAGCTAGTTAACTTCAGCCCTGTTTTCATCATCACCAGTTCAATCTACACACTAGTGGGGGTATCATTCGAGCGACACAGGGCTATTCTAGGATCTCATGGCCGGCAAGTGACCTTTAGAGTGCTGTTTATCCTTATACCAGTCATCTGGCTATTTTCCTTGCTAGTTTCAATTCCAACGCTGATAGAATATTCCGTCAACACCATAACGGTGATTCGTGGTAACGAGACTAAAACTCAACTCTCGTGCGGTAGCCAGCAACAATCACGAAGTTTTTCGCTAGTAAACGCTGCATTTGTCATCGTTATATCATACATTCTACCAGTGTTCATGCTGTTCAGGAACTATATACAAGTAGCTGTCTATGTATGGAGGAAAGGTAGAAAGATACGGAACAAGCCCGGGCCTTCTGGACATAATCTTACAAGTCTGTTACGGTTCAAGAGTACGATACAACTGGTTAAACTCCTAGTGGCGGTAGCCGTTATCTTCGCTGTCTCATGGCTGCCTTTCTTTATCATTCTTCTATATGCGGTAGGTTGAACTTTTTTCTTCATAATTCGGCCATTAAGATTTGGATCAACCAATGTAAAAATATATAAGTTACACGTAAACTGTATACAACGGGGCTACTAGATGTCTAGTCCTGTGAGCCAGCGATTAAAACTTTAATAGTTAGATCCATATTATGTGTATGTGGGTAGCAAAGGCTTTGGTTAGCAGGGATTTCTGGAAAATGGGTTCATTTGTATAAAGGTGTGGGGTTCGCTTTAATGGTTTATCCCATTTTTCTCAAGGAGCGTGGTCAGCTTCCCATCCAGGGTGAGTGGCTTATTGCGGCTATGAAAACCTTTTCTCCCCTATAACCAATTGTCAGAACTGAAACCTTGTCAATTACATCGACAAAAGGATTAGAAATTGTTTTCATGGGTGATTTCATTATTGAACATTCAAATTGTTTAAACAAAAAGTGGCTTCACTTAGTTGAGTTATTTGACCTCAAACAAATGGTATCCAGCCCTACACGTGTCACAAACAGTTCAAGCTCAATATTCGACCATATCTACTGTAAAGATTCTGAAAAAATCTCTGAATGTTTTGTGCCCCATTATTCTATACGTGATCACTTACCAATCTGCCTCACAAGAAAAATTAATCAAAAACTTAAAAAGTCAAACCATATAACGACATCCTAGAGATGTTTCAAACATTCAACAAAGAATTGTTTCTAAATGATTTAACAGACGAATTGAGTCAATTTTCTCTGAGTGCATCTAATATAGAAGATGATCTGTCCATCTTGTACAAGTTGTTAACTAAGCAGCTTGACCAACACGCTCTAATCAAAACGAGGTAGGTGAAATCAAAACATATGCCAGGATGGTTTTCCTCAGAAATTGCACAAAAAATCGAGATATACACAAGCAGAAAAACTGGGCTGAGTTTAGAAAGTACAGAAATCTTACCAAAACACTTATAAGGCGAGCCAAATCGAATCATTTTACATCAAATGTTATCAATAAAGATACTAAGTTATTATGGCAACAGATTCGTGCCATTCAAAACAGTACGCAAAACTCAACATTGCCAGAACAGCTACAGATAGAAAATACAACTATTACTGAGTCTCATGAAATTGCAACAAAATTAAACGAGTTTTTTTGCGACGATCTCCAAACGTAAAGAGCAATCTGAAAACTTATCAAGGCCTAATGAGCATTCTAAACTTATTGATTTTATAAACAGTAAAGTACCAAATGACACAATCTTCAAAATTCCATAAATAAAACCATCACAAGTCTCTAAATTTATCCGAAAACTTCACACACGGAAAGCTACAGGCCTCGATGGAATAGGATGAAAATATTAAAAATGGCCTGTGAATTTTGTATCACCAAGTATTTGAGATCTTATAAATAAGAGGATAATCAGTGGTCACTTCCCCAAACATCTTAAAACTGCTAAGATATACCCGATTTATAAAACGGGTGCAAAAGAGGACCCGTTTAACTATCGCCCAATCTCTATTTTACCTACCATTTCAAAATTGTTTGAAAAACGTGTAAACAGTCATCTCATTGGATACCTAAACAAATATAATTTGATACATCCGTGTCAGTCTGGTTTCAGACACAAGCATAGCTGTAATACTGCGCTAGTCAAATTTATTGAAAAATGGATGACAAGCATCGATAATGGCGATATTGTTGGCACTATATTTATAGACTTCAGTAAAGCTTTCGATATGGTCGACCACACCCTTTTAATAAAAAGCTTGATTATTATAAATTCAGTGATTCCTCTTCGAGCTGGTTCAAGTCATATCTTAGTACTCGATTATAAGCGATAATGAGTGAGCAAGGTCTCTCTGAGTTCGCCCAGATACTATCAGGGGTACCTCAAGGGTCCATTCTCGGTCCTACATTATTCTTACTTTTCATAAATGATCTACCACTATCTCTCAATCATTGTACAGCAGATTTTATGCTTACGATAGTACCCTGCACATTTCCAATAAAAATAAAACCCAGATAGAGACAAAACTACAATCTGATTCTGATCAAGTAACAAAGGACCTCTGACACTTTGATAGGGTATCTGCCTATTTTTCAGATGCTTCCCAAAACTTCCCTATGCATAAGATATCACTGATATCCTTTTGAATATGACGCTTGATATATTCAGAACGAATTAAGGTTATAATTAGACAGACATATCCCTACGACAAAACAGGAGACGCCTCCAAATGGGGTAGGGGTTACAAAATTTGACTTCACTAAAACATATAGAAATCAATCATTTTCACGTGTAAATGTATTATATCATCAATACGCGATTACAAATCATAGTGAAATCATTTTTAAGTCCAACATCATGAGCATTTTAATGGTTATTTTTGTTGTTGTTTTTTCTAACTGACTTCTTAAGAAATATTTTGAAGTGCAACTGTAGTACATATTCAACCTTGATGGCAATGTATTTACCTGAGACGTGTTCAACAATGCGAGCGCTCAGAGTGCTATCGAGTGCTTTCTCTCTGAACGCAAGCGCTCGTCAAGGTGCTTGCAAGCGCTCGTGAGTCAAGTCGATAGGTGTATCGCCCGAAAATCCAAGATGGCTACGAAAACAATTATGTTTTTTTGTGAGGGACTATGCACGCAATATTTTCAGATTCGGTTATCGGAATGACGACGTATGTTTCTTAGTGTGGATATATGAAATGGGACAATTTGAACTGAATGTAGGAAGGAGTTTCGCTTTGATTTCCAACAAATGGGGGGATTTGATTTGTTTGTTACTGGGCGCAGCCATTTTTTATTGAGCGAGCGCTTGCTATCGTTCAACAATGTAATGATCACACAGACAAGCGCTCGTTGGGGCGCTCGCATTGTTGAACTCACCTCTGGTGCGATATTACGCAGCAATGTACTATAACCATTCATCCATGCGTAAAGTACACCTAGTCAATGGTCATGTAGTTTATGCGTATTAGATAGATACAGTATATGTGCAAAATTATCTACCAACTGAATTTAGTAAAAGGACAATTTTCATAATCTAAAGAAAAATATGCTTAAACGTTGTAATATTTAATGCCTTAAGGGTTATGAAAAGGAAAATTACTGGAAAAAAGATTTTCAAGAGAACACACCAAAATCCAAATGCTAATGTTCAGGCTCGTCCAGACGTCACATTTTGGGCTGTGGGATATCATCCCTCCCCCCCCCCCCCCCGAGTTCCAACTAGCTTTATATATATATTATGTAAAATATGAAAATACACTTACGTGCAAAAGGATCAGTTGGAACTCGGGGGGCGGGAATGATGTTTGTAAAATATTTTCTATTTCCTATATGTATAATACAAAAAGTGACCGTTTAAGCCCCAAAATAAAGGGGCACTATAGCGTTTTAGCCAACGTATGCCGACGTATGAAAAAAATATCTAGTACGCTGGCATACGCTGAAATCTAATTTAAAAAATCAGAGGAAGCCTCTCGCTGATCTATCGCAAAGCGTATGCGAAACGAACAGAGAACGCATGTCTAACTTATGAGTAACTTATTCATATCTTATTCCCGACGTAACATAACTTATACTTGTATTAGCATATAAAAGCGTATGCTCAGCGTATTACTAGCGTTCTTGACTTATGAGAAACTTATGCACAACTGTCGTCTGACGTATGCTGAATTGTACATGTAACGTAAGTTAACGTATGCATAACTTACATGTAGCGTACATCTAACTTGTGTCAAACGTATAAAACAGTACAAATTTTTGTGACCACTTTGTTATTTGACAATGTATACCAACGTACTGTAGCGTGTTCGTAACATATTGAAAACGTACCTCTAACTTATTCAGCGTACACCAACGTACTTGGTGAATTTTCATACGTCCTCATACGTTGGTGCTAACGTACCTTAACGTAATATGCATAACTTACCCGTTGCGTACATCTAACTTATGCCTAACGTATAAACAATACGTCGGCATACGCTGAAGATTTTTTATGCAAGTACAAAATTTTGGGATCTATTCGCCGTGTGACAACGTATACCAACGTACATTAGCGTGTCCGTAACGTGTTTAAATTGATCTCTAACGTACGTTGGTGCTAACGTACCTTTACGTATGCATAACTTACCCGCTGCGTACATCTAGCGTATGCCTAACGTATAGAAGCAGTGGGTTCGCACATGCTGTAATTTTAATGGATGCACAAAATGTTGGAACTCTTGGCCGTATGTCAACGTAAACCACCGTACTATAGCGTATTTGTAACGTGTTTAAAACTTATTTCTAACGTACTCAGCGTATACCAACGTACTTGCTGAATTTTTCATACGTCGGCATACGTTGGTGCTATGCGTCGTAGTGTGACAGGGCCTTAAATAGGAAATCAAATGCAAAATCATAAGGACAGACCATCAGTGAGCTTATATACGAAGATGGAAGCATTTGATCGCCTTTAATTTTTATCAAAATTATAGGCAGCGATACACTGTGATTCCCTTTACCACCGTCAGAGATCCATGGAATAAAAAAAAAATAAAATGCCTATAAATTACAATAAAGCAACCAAGACAAGACATAACATATGTAAATCAGGAAAGATAAACATTAACATCGATAATCATTAAATTGACACCGTTAGCTCACATAAGCTCTTAGGAGTATATATTGACGATACCCTGAGCTGGAATCCCCATATAGACTACCTCTGCTCAGTTATTTACTCAAGAATTACACTACTAAAACAGTTATCATTCTATGTTCCTGAAAACATATAGAAACTTTTTTTATCAGAGCTACATATTGCCCTTGATAGACTATGGCTCCAACTCATGGGGATGAACATCAAATACAAATATTGAAAGAATAAATAAATTACAGAAAAGGGCAGCACGCATACTCTTAAAAGCTGACTTCACTACATCATCGACAGATATGTTTCAGCATCTCGAATGGATGTCTGTAAAACATTGTATTGATTATAATAAATCTGCAATGACTTATAAAGCACTTCACAATCTTACTCCATCTTATATGTCAGATTTACTCACACTGAAAGCTCAAATAAATAATAGAACGCTTAGATCGTCTGAGGATGGTTCTCTAGCACAGCCAAAAGCGAGGACTGCATTTTATACAGGTTCTTTTACTTTCTCAGCTCCAAAACTTTGGAACAGCCTCCTTACAGCTGTAAAATTGGCACCGTTTTTAAATTGCATTCAAAAGAGCTGCCAAAAGGTCTTCTGAATGAAAATCTGTTGTTTTAAAACCATTTCATATATTTCTTTTTAATGATTTTAAATGATATCATGCGATATTAATCATTTTCTAATGATTTTAAATGATACCATGCGAGATGTTTTATATACCTAGGTTTAAGATATTTGGTACTGTTCTTTTGCTGTGTGCATCCCTTTTGGCAAATATTGACTGTCTTTGATACTCGTGCATTCAGAATCGACCATATTCTGTTGAATTATGGTCGCATGCGATAGCTAGAGGTTCATTACAATTATAATCTATGTTAACTCAGCATAGGTGATGCTATATGTGAGAAACAGAAGTGTGACGCATGTGCATTGTCTTTCCGTTACATACCCTGTTCCCGGTATACAGTACATTAATTGTTTCATACTTTAGATAATAGCGATAACTTAAACAGTGCGCACTGTATGTATTTGCTATTTGAATATATGTATATAGTTTGTTTTTCATATTCTTACGACATACTAGCCGTAACAAAGTAAAGCATAGCTGAAAAATTTCCCGTGCCTTTGCTGGGAATCGAACCCGGGTCGCCCCAGTAAAAGACCAATGCTCTAACCACTGAGCCAAAGAGTCGACTCTCTGACGTAGTTGTCAGAGATTGATTATATACTAGAAGCTATGCGAAATCTACCTTTTGTAGATATATAGGTGAAAGTGCCTGGCCCATAACACTATGTTTTATGTTCAGAGGGCCACATGGTAGAATGGCTTTCATGCCAAATGTATCACCCTCTTGAAATATAGTACAACAAAATTGATTCGTCAAAAACTTGGCCGCCAGGGAGCATGGTTGGCTTACCTTGTATACCTCTATAAGAAACTTTAAAATCCTCTCCTGGAACCAATAGCCCGAATGGAAAGCAATTTGACAGGGATGTTCACAAGGACACCCACTGCAGCAAAAGTAAAAATGAAACGCGGCCTGAGATTTCCAACAATGTGGTAGGTGCGACCAGCAAAGCCTCAGAGCCTTTGCTAGTCACTTGAATATTCTATGACTGTTAAGCTACTGACTGAACATCATTTTAGGTTTCTAAGCTTAAAAGCAGGCTGCGCAGGCCCAACTGAGGCTACACTTGTCAAAATGCCACATTGTTGAAAATCACGTATCGCGGCTCAAATGAACTTATATGTAATCAAAATGTAATTCTCTTACACATGTTTTTCTCAACGGCATCGTATGTTAAAACTGATGGATAAAAATATACACAATTTTATGCTCAAAAAATGCGTTTATCCTGACCTATGCAGTAAGAATACCATTTATTGGGAGTCTACTGTATACAGCTAAAACATCTAAAATATTTTCTTTCGTCTGTTTTCAGAAGGTAACCGGAAATGACGCAAGTGATAATGCCACAGGATTCATTAATCTTCTGCTGCTGGCCTTGGCAGTCTTCAGTACAGTGTACAATGTAGTTCTTTATGTTATTTTTAATCCCAGTTTTAAGAGAGCGATAAAGGGGATTTTGAACTGCTCACAGTCAACGGATTTACAAGAGCAACAACGAACGGACGAACGAGTAGCCGCTACGTCATTTTTTCCAACAGATGGAGGATTATATATGTGATCGACATGCCATCACGTCAGTTAGCACAGGCACTCATATCAGGAAGCGACCATTGTATTTCTTTTACAGGGTGGGAGTTTTTTTTACATTGTTTTGATTTGAATGAATATTGGGGTCATACATTAACATGATTTTCATGCATTTACACTTTAAACAGCTTCTTCAGGAACCGGCCAGTATAAATGCAATAATACAACCATGTGTATTAGTTATTCTTGCATTTTGTTAAAGAGTCCAGCCAAAATCGCATTAACATGTTAAAACTATTCTCTTTCTTGTGCTGGATTTCTCTACACAAAATGGAATCATCATAGACAAACCAAAGCATCGACGAAATTATCATTCCGGGTCGCAACATGTTCCTGTGTAACGCCAAACAAACAAATCAGGACTCATTTAAGTAGTCTATGCATTTGAAATAAAAGTCGTTTGTCCCCAAAGTGTTTTGGTCCCCACACCAAGCCTCTGTGGCAGCATTGAGCTCACCATCGTCCCGAAACCTCGTCCCACACAAGTTGGACTTCATATATCGAAACAGAAAATAATCAGTTGGTGTCAGGTATGAACTGCATAGTGGATGCTTTAATTTCTCGAACTTGCACTCACCAATAGCCGCTTGTGCAACTCTGGTCTTGTGCACAGGGGCATTATCATGCAAAAGAGGGACGCCAGCGGCTAGTTTTCTTTAATAGCAACATTTAATATATTGTTTAATGATCTCGGCATAGTATTCTCCTGTAATTGAAGTACCAACAGGCTTGTAATCTATCAATATAATCCCTTTGGAGTCACAAAAACCGTGGCGATAACCTCGACGGCTGATGATTGGGTGTGAAATTTCTTGGGTGGGGTGAGCCAGGGCGCTTCCAATGCATGACATATTATAGTATCTGGGTCCAAGTGGTAAATTCAAGTTTAACCTTCTGTAACAAGACGAGTTTGAATGTCTTCTAGATTGGCATTGTACTTGACTTGACTCTACTCTTTGCTGACGATTTTGCATGTTAAGGTTTCTGGGTACCAACATGGCTGATACTTTGACATGCCTAGATGTTCATGGGTTATAGTGTAAACACCTCCATTATGAAGCAAGTTCGGCAACATTGATTCGGCGATCGTTTAGCACAAGTCTCTCAACAGTCGATCATCTCCTGACTGATGACATCAGCAGAGCGACCTGGCCATGTGTAAACATCTTAGGAGTCTCGCCCACGTTTAAATTCTGCAGACCACTTTGCCACCGTGAATTACTTAGGGCTACTATCACCATACACATCAGCCATGTGTCACTGAATTTCCTTGGCGTTTGCGCCCTCCTTAGTGAGGAACTTTATGACTGCTCTGGACTTAATATTCTGACTTTCCATTTTTGCCTTTGGGTATAGGTTTTCAAGCAAAAATTTAGAGAAAAAATGTACGTGTTAACAGAACAGCTGTTATCAATCAACTGAAAAAGGTTTACACTGCACAAATATGAAAAAATAAAGAATTGTATAGAAAAATACCAAGTTCTATGAATTATTAACCTCCCCTCGTAAGTGTGTTGATAATATGCCATTCGCTTAGAACTTTTTTTCTGGGCGAATATGAATGTTATATTAAACTGTAATACCAGTCATAATTTTTATAATTGTTTTTGAAACAGTAGACTTCTCAATAGTTTTTGAAACAGTAAACTAAATCAATATGACGAATGTATCTGAGTTTCTCTTGCTTTCATGTTCAGGTCATTAAGTCTTGTCATGATGATTTAAAATTTTATTCACTATACTCCTCCTCGGTGTTTATCCTTTCCAGTTGCAAGCATTATCCTCAATCAGATTGGAAACTAGTATGTATCCTGTTCAGATGGCTTTCATCAGAAGCCATCTGAAACTGATCATATAGTGTTTTTTTTTCATTAAAACTAGAAAGGATGAATCGAGGCTCAGCAGAACAAGGGGTCAGATTGAAGACGTCCATAGTACGTAATGCAAATCCCATATTGTATTCAACCGAGTTGAAACGTTTATAGAATTCTTCAAAACATTATTGGTCAAAGATAATTATTATTGAATATTACCAGGTAGTATCACAACCAACCTATGGCACTTAGAGGAAGCGACACATATTCACCTTGGGCGGAACCAGAAAATGCAGTCAGGGGAGAGGTCCTTACAACGTTTTTTAGTCATCAATGTACAGTAAGACCTGTGTAAAACGGCCACTCAAAAATAACCAAAACAAAGATCTTAATGACAAATGGTTGCTTCATGAAGGTCAAAAATATTGCAGAATGCTCCCCTTGGAGCATTCTGCAATACTTTTGACCTGCATTAAGTAATAATTGGTCTTGAAATCCAATTTCTGGTCTTGTTGAGAGTGGCCGTTCTACACAGGTTTTACTGTATTTCACAGAGGGCCATATGGACCTCCGATGAGAAGCTATTGCACCCAAGGGCTTGGTCCAAATTCTTCTTGGTTGGGTCCGTACCAGAATTTCTAAGGAAACCTATAGTCATTTTGCTAGATGCACTATATGTAAGGGTTAGATTTAAGCACAAAAATACAGTTGTAATCCACGCATTACCCTAGCCACAGGCTCTCAAAATTTGGGCAGATTGCATAGGAGACTGTCCGAGCTCCTTTGATACAGTAAGATCAGGATGGTCCATTTTAAATATTGAGGGGTCATGGGTTATTATCGCCAAAAAATGCATTTTTTCTCTGAATATCGCTCTTGAACGGCATTCCATCGGGCAATACCTGTTTTGGAGTTTCCAGTCAACAGATTGTTGAAATATAAACGGTTTCAACAGATACATGTTATAAATAAAGGATACTTTTCCGAGGCTTTCTTGTTTAAACCGCGAGGTGGGCGTAGTCCACCTCGCGGTTTAAACAGAAAGCCGAGGAACAATCCTTTATTTAGCTTGTAGTATGGCGCAGGCGCAAATAAACACGTGTTACTGACACCTGAATGAAGTTTACTTTCGCTCCTCCCTGCATCCTAAGCTGTCAATTATACTGCATTTACCTACGGGTTATTTAGGAAGTTCCCGCCTACATCGCTGTTTAACTAAAATTGGAAGTAAGAGTACGGTTTTAAGCTCCTCCTTCGTCGTTATTCTAGAGTGTCTAATTTAAACATCAGCAAAGATCAAAGAAAAAAGCATCGGCCATACTACAAATTGGATTAGATTCTGGTACTTACGACATAGTAGGCCCCAAGATAAGAGTGCGTACCTAAAAAGTATTTTCTTATTTCTCAACCAAAACATATGTTGTGGGTACTCGAAAGAACCGCAAAAGAACCGTCTCAATGAGACGGTTCTTTTGAGCATCCGAAACACATGTTTAAACTGATGGATAAGAAAATAATCGCAATTTTACGCTGAATACTTTGCTTAACTGGACCTATGATTTAAAGTATGCATGTATATGTACTACTGGTGGTCCATACCTAATCCTAGATACCTAACAATGTAACCTACTGCACCCTTTTATACTTGAAACATTTAACCGGCCATTTTAGCCAAATAGACATTCTGATCACGATCAATTAGACGAGTCCATTTCCAATCTAAGCACTTTTCTTTTCAAATTTTAATATATATTGTAAGAGCATTCTCTTAGCTAACAGTTGAGACCCTGATGTCTATGGCGTCTGATCTGGACATGCGGTGATTTTGACAGACGATTATTGGTTAAATAGTGGGTATATAAAAAATATCGGATTGATTTGCTCGTTTGATATGTTGAATCAGGAAATAGCCTTCCATTCAATGACGATGCCTGCTTAGTGCGTTCACCTTTGATTGACTTATTAAGACCCACTAAACCTCTAATTTTGAGATTAACAAGATCTATTTCAAAAGATGCTGCATGGCTTCCTTCATTAACACTTTGCATGCTGGCTAGTATTACATGATTTTTGTCGGTTGATTTTTGCGAAAACTGTTATCAGCAGATGCTATGCCAGTGTATGTACACAGAAGCTTGAAGTTCGGCCAATATAGCCTCGAAACCAAAAGCTCACAATATCACTTCTAAATGACATCGTGAGCTTTGCTTTTGGTGTTGAGGCTATATAAGTACTACAAGCTTCTGTGGTCTGTGGAATGTATTTGAGTATCAAATTAACGTTGCGACAAAGACGAATGCTATCAAAATATGTCTAAGGCCCATGGTATTAATAAGAAAAGATAAGAGCGACATTAGTCTAGAAATTTCCTTAATTATCGCAAAATATGTATAACAACCACTTCTCCTAACTCATGTATCTCCCCATATTAGTAAGATACCTGTTGTTTAACCATTTGCCTGCTAGTGTAGTCTGCTGGTAATATTTGAGCCGTGACATGTGATTTCCAACAATGTGGTATTTTGACAATTGTAGACTCAGACGAGCCTGTGGAGCCTCCTTTTAAGTTTAGAAACTCCTAATGATGTTCAGTCAGGAGCTTTACACTCATAGAATATTCAAGCGACTAGCAAAGGCTCTGATCAGTCTGCGTGTTTGTGCAGGCTGATCTGAGGCTTTGCTGGTCGCATATACCACATTGTTGGAAATCCCATGCCACGGCTCATTTTTGTAAACATTTTGGACCAAGATCAAGCGACAAAACGCTGGGTCTGTTGTGGATCGATATTCTGAAGATGTTCCTAAAGATACTTGTTTAGAAACAGCAGCTTTTGAAAAAGTATAGTTTCAGATGACACAAAATGAAATAATACATGTACCCAGCACGCAAAGATTTAAGGAATAATAATAATGTTTTGACATTTTTTAATCAATATCTGATTGTACACACTTTGAACGAAGAACGCGTATTTGGTACAAACAGCTGTTTTTTTAAGGTTCACAGCTGCAAAAAATAACTTAAATGCCAATTTCATGATGACATTCACATGAAAGTAAGTAAGGTTGCAAAGATCAGGAATCGATACAATCAAGTACCACACCTGACCCAGGATACCAATGGGAAAGTGACAAACTCACAGAAGACACCACAAACGAGAGCCAAGAGGCCAGCCCCTTCCCAGCAGCTGACCACGAAGCACATATAAACAGACGCGCACAAAACATAGCAAACACAAGACAGAACAAAAACATAAAAGATCCACAAAAGAAGTCATGTCTGGGTGTAATATAACACCGTGTAATAAAAAACGATAAACCACTAAGTAACGTTATACAATGACGGCCATACATAAAAATTAATTGTTATCAAGAAGTTTGATATTTTTGTAAAAAGAACCCTTAGGGTCGCTGAAACTGGTCTTTCGATGATACATAATGACAAAAGCTTAAACGTTTTCATGCCAAAATGCGATTTCAAAGTAAATTTAATGAATAAAACATTTGTACTCATGTTTTATTGAATTTATTAAACGCTTTGAGAGAAAAGCGATTAAATGATCGACAAGCCTCGCGTTTGATCTCTTATTCCCAAATCGCTTCATAACGTTCAATAATACAGAAGCACTCATGTAATGTCCTCTATAAATATAAATTCTGGCTAATTCTATCAATCATTTATAAATAATTTAAAAACGGACTTGTTTTTAAATATAAAATAGTGATCCTGCAACATATGACAAAAGCGGACCCCGTTTAATACAGTCTGTTCATTAGAGTTATGGAAAGTGCAACAACCCTATATCATTACACTGGTTCGAGCGGTGTTCTGACTTCTGTATGAATAAACTGACTGTAATGTGCACGACCCATGGTGAACGTAGATTAATCAGTATCCGGTGCCAGAATGAATGTTTGGAAAGCAAATAGGACGGACAGACGGCCTCATGCAGTGATTATAATGCATACCTACGGGTAATGCACAATTTCGACACAAAGTCTTTAAAATATTGTTTTTATTGACAGTTTTGTTTTGCGTATTTTTCAATTTAAATACATATTTGGCAGATTTCTATGTCTTAAATTATCACAGTAGCATCGTCACCGTTTTGCATACCAGTGGCTGGACAATTTTAAAAATAAATAATAATGTAATTTTATCCAAACATACAAGGGTCATTCAATTAAGCAGTGAATTTACATGCTAGACTTATGAAATCTTTTTCATCAAAGCTAGCACATCTTTTTGGCTGTTTACATGTGCCATCTTCGGCGTGTTACATAATTTCAGCTTTTGTTGCTAGGCAACATTAGAAGACTAGACAAACGCGTGTACAGCTCAGTTTAGGTGGTCACCTTGGCAACATTTTATTTGTTTACTAGTACTTATATATGCTCATGCAATCTGTCTATAGCCAATAGGGGAAAGTAATGTTCTAAAATCTTGGGATGTTACCATGAAACATAATTTAATTAAGTTTTCAAGAAATATCTGGTATTTTTCCCTGACCTCTTGACTTTATAAGCTAACATCAAATAGTCGAAGGCAATTAAAGTTCTATTCAAGTCAATTGAATTACAATAGGCTGCACATAACGACACATATTGTGTAATACCTTTCACTAACGTGGTTACCATAGCAACACAATGTAGTGTGTTTATAAAAAATCGAGTCAATCTGTTGCTAGGCACCAAAAAAGGGGTATGCATATTTGCTTAATCTTTAATAGCATTGTATGTAACACTAAGATTGTTCAGTAGAAGAAATGATATCAAGAGGTTAAATTCTACCTGAGCGAAAATAAAAGACTTTGAATGACTGTGAGTATGCAAAATAAATATGTAAATGTAGCCATGTGTCTTCAAGCCCTTCCACAAAACATACCGTTACTATGGCAACTAAGAAATCACATTCATACTGATTCTATTCCCCAACTGTTAAGATGACAAACTATTATTATGGTGAATTTTGACTAAATGCACACACAGATTTACAGAAGAAAGTCTCATTCTTTATTGGATGACCCTCGTACCATGTGGTTAAAGGGTTATGAGCATCTGACCACGACATGCCGGACTTATCAATGACAAAGCCTTGTCACCATTTTGCATATCAGTGTCTCGACACTTTGATCACAATATATGGTGCAGTTCAAGAGTTATGAGCATTTTCATTAAAATACCTTGACCAGCCAAAATGATGCTTGGCAAAGTCTCGTCATCATTTTGCATGCCAGTAGCTGGACAGTATTAAAATAAATAAGTATGCAAACTTTGAATAGAATATACCATGCAGTTCAAGAGTTTGGAGCATTTCACCAACTGACCACGGATGGACAGACTCACACAGAGATTATAGTGCAGACCCAAGGGTTGTGCAATATAATAGTTTCAATGGATTATATGAACTATATATACTATGAGACATAAGTTTATAAATTTTTACTTGATTACAAAATACAGATACAGGGGATGAAGCCTAAGTGAAACATTCATCAATATCTAATGTGTTAGCAATCACATTTGAGCAACCCTGGGGTCTGCACTATAATCACAATGTGAGTCCGTTCATACCCACAAATAGACATTTGAAGGGTACTTTGAATTCCCGAAATTTCAGGAAGCTTATAAACCCAAGTGTGGTTTATTCCGTTAAAATTGAAGGGACTTGTTGTGTACTTTTTTCCTGTAATGGCTACTTTTCTAACATAGAAAATACTCTAAGAGAATCAACTGACTGTAATGTGCACGACCTGTGGTGAACGAAGATTAATCTTATCCAGTGCTAGAAGGAATGTGTGGAAAGTAAATTCGTCATTTCCTGCAGAATGATGAATAATTTGATCAAAATATACCATATGGTTAAATTTCACTAAAGATAAATGTGTTTAAGTTATTTGGTGCATGTAGCATGGGCAATTATAAGTTTTTAGGGTTCTGCAAAGCTTCAGCTAATATGTACTTTCTGAATAATGCCAATCTGCAAAGATCAGAAAACGTTTGCATAACAGTGACTAAACAATGTTACAATATATAAGTATGCACATTTTGACCAAAATATACCATGCGGTTCAAGAGTTATGAGCATTTTAATCAATCACCTCAACAGGGCAAAATAATGCTTGACAAAGCCTCGCCACCGTTTTGCATACCAGTGACTGGACAATGTAAAATCAATAAGTAAGCAAATTTTGATCCAAATATATCGTGTGGCTCAAGAGTTATTAGCATTTTTACTAACTGACAACACCAGACCGGACTGATGCTCAGCAAATCCTTGTCTATCATAAAAAGGCTGTTACACATGCAAGTGGTTAGACAATATTGACATGAAAACATATGCAAAATTTGATTAATACATACCATGCGGTTCAAGAGTTATGAACATTTTCACTAGCCCTGGTGGCACTTTTGTTAAGAATATTTGAATCATCCAAAGCAATGTAAGGAACATAGATCAATCAGAAACATTTTTTTGTAAAAAAAAAGAGTTCTGAATCTGAACCGATGGATCAGGTGTTGTGTAAAGAGTTCTTTTATTAGTTCTGGTGGCTATTTTGTTCAGCAGAGCAGAACCGGTTGGGCAGTTTTGGTAGAAGGCCTTATGCACCAGTCATTTGTATGCCCCGCCCCCTTGGGACAGGGGATACCGGGGACATAGTGCCAGGGTTTTAATTTTCCGCTTGTATAGGCCACTTCTGAAAGGAATTTTTCGAAAGGTCCTCTTAACAGCGGACCTACATGTTAACATATTTATATATGCCAATGTATCGAAGAACATTTGTGTGAAATATTTTGATTTTGGACCTGTGATTCGGGAGATGTGGTTTCAAAATATTTTTTATCTACAACTCTGGCGGTCATCTTGTTCGTTTACGTGTTTAGGCTATTTTGATAGGGGGCATTATAAGGAACTTTCCTATAACATTATTTTGAATTTAGACCAGTAGTTCAGAATATGCCGTTAAAAGCTATTTCTTATCTACGGCTCTGACGTGATGAGCGGCTCAGCAGGAAATGTCGTTTCAAAAGATGTCTTATCTACAGCTCTGGCGGCCACCTTGTGTGGCGGAGTGGAACCATAAAGGCAATTATGGTAGAGGGCATTATGAGGGCAAAGAACATTTCTGTGAAATTGTTTTAAATTCGGACCAGTGGTTCGGGAGATGTCGTTTTAAGATATTTTATCTAGAGCTCTGGCGACCATCTTGTTCCGCGGAGTAAAAACAATTTGGGCAATACAGTATGTTTTAGCAAAAGTGTAGACCATGATGGGAAGTTGCGTGGCGCCTTAACAGGGCCTCCAATATTTGCTATTATAGTCGCAAAAACTAGTAATACTAGCAAATCTGTCGCCCGAATTTTGAATATGCGCAAACCTACCTGAAAGTCTAACTCACAAATATGGGTAAGCACTTTCCAGCCAAAAATTTATTTCTCTCTTATAACGTCGCTTCAACATGAATTTGTATCTTACCCTTTGAGAAAAAGTAATTCTCATACAGGGAGATCATGTATTTGTGTATTGTATTCCAAGGAGGCTATTATCATATGTATTATGTTTAATGCCTAATAGAGTTATGTTATGTTATATTATGTTAATTTATTCAGATGGTATTATGAGTGCATTTTTTAATTCTGGGTAATTATTTTGAATATTTGACCAGTGGTTCAGAAGATGTCATTGAACATGTTTCTTATCGGGATATCTGGTGATCATATTCTTCGGCCGAGCGTTACTATTTAGGCAATTTTGGCAGAGGGTATGAGTATGAGGGACATTTCTATGAACCTATTTTGAATTCGGACCATTTGTTCAGGAGGAGATACCATTTAAAGGTATTTCCTATCTAGAGCTTTGGCGGCTCTCTTGTTCGACGAAGCGGAACCATTAAGGCAATGATAACAAGAAAAACTATAACATGTGTTACATGTTATAAACGGCGTTGTTGAAAGGTTCTTATGAGTAATAATAAATGAAGGATAATAATGAAGTTTTTTTTTCGCAATGAGATATACATTAAAGCGGCTTTGAAATGAGTCATTAAATGCTTGACGTTTCGCTAATAAACTATTCAATCAGACGGTGATGGGGAAGCAAGCTTTTGTGAATACTTGTTATCTTCAGTCTTTTATGAAAACCAATACTTGTCCACGGGGAAAGAAAAAGTTAGACTGCATTACGTCCCTTGGTAAACAGTATTTAAAAATGAAAAAGTCTAAGAAAAAGTACACTTTTGTGAGTTCCAAAATGATATCCCATGCATTTTCCTCCTTCAGATAGAAATAAAATCCAAACCCAGTCATGAATTTGCGGGTGATAGGAAAAATCTACTAACAAGATCCGCGCTTCGAACCTCAGGTCAAACCAATTGAATGACCTATTTTCCGTGTTTTGCCTTTAATCTTTCTAAGGTTATTTTCTTTGCTTATTCATATTTTCTGCTTGTATGCCCGTTGTCCATTCTGTTTGTTTGTTTAACATTTTCTCGCTCCTATTTTCTAATAAAATGAAAAGTTCGTTTCTGTTTTATCGTGGCATGAAACAATTTAACAACGCACACGGCTAATTATAGAATGAATGACGTCAAAATGATTTACTGAATATTTATTTAATATACTTATTTAAGAATTTCGTATCTATAGTAGTGAATTTATCAATAAGTTTGCCCCAGAAAACCGCTGATAACACATAATTGGAAATATTTTCTTGGTAGAAATATTAAGTTATTCTAAGTTAGACCATTTGACCAGCTGGCGAGAGTGAAAAATAGGTACAGCCCGTGGGTAGAACAGATGTTGAACATCCGACATTTACACTGAAAAGACACCCGATTTTAGACGTTTTAAATACTCTTTTAATAAGAGAAGTCTACATTTGTTTTTACTTTACCCTTGGAAAAACGAAAAATTTAATCTAAAAGTTATTCATTGAACAATAACTTTGATCACACCCCTCTTCGGAATAGTCCATTTCAACACCAATTACAATTATAGGCTAAGTAACCACTGTTTCATAAATGAACTAATATTAGTTACTTATGCATTAATAAGTAACGCCGTAGAAAAAAATGCCACTCATGAAATGCACTGAACCTGCAATAATCGAAAACGACTGACTCGGTTTAGTCTGTTTGAGGGAGAAAACGATCCCGCAAAAGCACATCACTTAAGCATAACCGTAATATGCACGATCCGTGTTGAACCGTTTATCAGGATGCATTAAATTCTAGACTGTACACACATTGACGCTGGATAATTTTTTTTTCAGAAGCAAGACAGTACTTCGCGTCCAGGCGAGCTGATAAATCACTAATGTAGCTACCATTTATTTGCACTGTAATGGACGCTGCAGTCGAGGCACCAGAAGTGCAGCAAAGAGAATTGCAAACTCATTGAAGTCATTCTGTCTGACAGAAATATAGAGGCTATTTCATGTTATGTCACATTAAAACATAAAATTTATGTTCAAACCCTGCGTGATTATTTGATGTTAGTTATGAGTCTTGACACATATTCATTTTCCCGGATATTTCCTTTCTTTTCCGTGGTTGTCCAAAATTTTCCCGAATTTATCAAGACATTTCTGGAATATGGCGTTTTATCTTGCAAACGGAAGTGGTACTAATCAGGTAACTCCTTAACCCTTAAAATGCACATGACAACAAATGTCGTCTGTTTTGTCGTCTGCTGATATGTTATAGAAGCCTCTTTGACAGACAGCGTTCACCCAGATCAGACTGCTCCGCAAGAGCAGTCTGGACAGGGTCAACACTGTTTGCCTCTATACTTAAATTAGTCAATAATGTAAGAAAATATATGCAGCAGACGACTTCAACAGACGACATGTTTGTCTGCGCGTAAAGGGTTGATCCTTAAAAGTGTTTTTTTTTTTTTTTTTTTTCATTTTATTTTTCTGCTGCCTATGTAATCACATTATTGTTTGTTTAGAGTATATCCACATGTCATCAATCGGTATTAGAACATTGAAGAATAGAAATTTGACCCAAAATTAAACGCTTACAAAAAAAAAACTGGGTTTGAAAATGTCGTCTGCTGAAAGTGAATACATGTAAACCTATGATTTTAGTGTACTTGAAGTATACACTGTATGATCACATTAGCCATCGGCTCAAGGTGAGAGCTTGTGTCCGTCGTCTGTCCGTCAATATCTCCTCATAAACTACTTGGTGAAACTTCGTCCAATTTGGGAGCACAGTGGCTCAGTGGTATCTAGTGCTTGTCTCGAGATCGAGATGTTGCGGGGCTTGAGCAAGACACATTAATTGCTTAGAACAGGTTCAACCCAGGAAGATCCGTCTCGACATAACTAAATATTTGTTGACTGGAACTTAAATAATCAAATCAAACAAAGACCATTCCAAATCATTCAGAATTCTGGTTCAATGTTGCCATGGCAACCAAAAGGAAAACGTAAAGAAACTACTGCTCCGATTTAACACGATTTCAAAATATTCTAGCATTTTTCCTCTGGGCACCCTCTACCAAAGTTGTCAAAATTACTTTGATCCACCAAAAACATGGCCGCTAGGGGCGGAGTAAGTTTATTTTACTACATTATAATGAGAGCCTTAAAAATCTTCTTATCAAAAACGACTGGCCCGTTTTAAAATAATTTTTGCGATAGAAGTCCTTGGGTAAACCTCTGCAAACTTATCAAAAACGATTCGTCAAAAAGCACAGCCTAAATGGGACCGCCAGAGTAAGTTTTTCAAGGGAAACCCCACTAGCCTTTCTGGGCAAAAACGACTGGCCGGATTTGAAATTGCCCCACTACTAAAATTGTTAAATTATATGAACATATAGGGGAAAATTTAATACAAATATAGGGGGAAAATAAAAAAATCTTCAGAGAAATGACTAGGACGATTTAATTATTATTTTGCTCAAAGGCCGTCCACTAAGGCCCCGTTCACATGCACAAAATTTACACCTGTAAGTATTTTGCTACATGGAGCAAATATACACACATAAGTAAAAGTATATTTAATCTGCGTTCACATGCTAATAGTGTCCACATAAGTATCTTAAAAATTACTCTAGATAAGTTGTATTTTGACAGCAGCCATGTACAGACTGTTAGTTGAAAAACAGTGGCGACAGCTGCCATATTATTTGTGTACTGGGTTGGCCCTTGGGCTGTCTCATGAGTAAACTATTTGGGAGAAACAGCGATCTCGAGAAAGGGACATTTAGTGATGACCAATGGATGGAAATTTTTCGAATGACAAAAGCCACTTTCGAGATTTTGTGTGATGATTTGCGTCCTAGTTTTCCTGACCAGGCTAGATCCGTACGGGAGCCACTTCAACTGTGTCACAGAGTTGCCATTGCTGTGTACTGGATGGCCTCTTCCGCGGAATACAGTACTATTGCCAATCTGTTTGGTGTTGGAAAATCAACAGTACATAAATGCATCCATGATGTCTGCACAGCAATGGCTGAGAATATTTTGGACAAATATGTGAAATTCCCTTCAGATGATGATTTGCAACATGTCATTGATGGTTTTGATAATACTTGGGGATTTCCTAATTGTGCAGGAGCAGTGGAAAAATCTCTGTATTTGTGATTATAACATTTAAAATTATCAGTCATTTATTAACAGCATCATTAGTTTGAAACACTGGGGTCTGTGTTTTACTAACCAAACAGTTTTGTAAGCTAGTCCTTTCTGAAATAATGAGTGTGGAAGTTGAAAACCTTTAAAAGCTTTAAAAGTACATGAAGACAAACTGGTTAGTTCGTTATTTCGTTCAAACCAACATTCACTGAATATGGCTTTCAAAACATCCAAATACTGTATTTCTTTTGTTTAGAAATACGGTTTTACAGATACTGTGGCCAGCAGGCAGCAGGTCCATGTTTTGGTTTTAGTAGTTGACAAAAACTTTGGCCAACCCTTTTTAAGACATAAGTCATATCACAAGCCAGGGGTCACAAGGTGGTATTCACAAGGAAACATGTGCTTTATAATGTGATATTGTGCGTTTGAGTCATTTTGATATCAAACAAGAAATTTCTGCTTCAGTTCTTCGGTTGTTTCTGGATTTGATGAATCTAAACTTCTAGTTACAGTAAAATCTGTGTAAAATGGGCACTCTCATATGACAGAAAATTGGTTTGATTGTATTGATTCCAGATCTTTGCCCTATTTCATACTTCCAAGACCAATTATCACTTAATGCTGGTCAAAAATATCAATTTGCTTACGTATGTAAATTTGAGGTCCGTTCACATGACATAGTTTACTCATGGAGCATAATTACTTATAAGCAAATATACTTTTGCATGACCTCCAGAGGTGGTGCAAATATACTTTTACCTACCCCAGTTTACTCCAGGAGTATTCATACTTACGTAAGCAAGTGCGTTCACATGACACCGTAAGTAAAGTTGCTTACGTAAGTAACTTTACTTACGTAAGTAAATGTGTGCATGTGAACGGGGCCTAAGATTGTTCAAATAATCCTTATTGATCAACAAACATGGCCACTTGAGGACGAGTTTATTTTTTCCTATACCATAATGAAAATACTTAATAAAACATCTTGGTAAAACCACTGGTCTGATTTGAAAACAATTTAGCTCGTGGCCATTTATTGACCTTCTACCAAGATTGTTAGACAATTATTATCTGTCTAAAATACAGAAATGCGGGGAGGGGGGGGGGCAGGGGGTCCGGGCCCTCTCTGGCTATATGTTACCTAAGAAATTCTGGTACGGACATCCCTCGAGAAGCAATTGGACCCATTGTTTATATAACCTTGTACAACTAAACTCTTACGCGGATCCAGAATGATGTTAGTTGTACAAGATTTTATTAACTACTAAGGAGGATAGCAGGTGTGGATGATAGGCAACATTATGTACTTAAAAGATTTGATTGTACTTCAACTGCCTAATTATATTCTATAGAAGATTCTGGTACTACAGCTTATATATGCAAAAACACCTTTAAACACCCATAATGACGTATCAAGTGGGGTTAGATATTTCAGTTTTGGTCTGAGCCTTTACCTACATCCATACTTTGTGCTTGCGAGCTTTAAAGTCTCTGGCGAGATTGCGCATTTGCGCAGGCTTGCCTGAGCCTTCGCTGCCCGGCAATGCGAAAAGTATTAAAGTCTCATGTGCTGACTCATAAAAATTCTGTTCTCGGTGTCACAGCATTTCAAGGTATTAAATCTGATCTAAGAAGTTAAAAACATATGAACATTCCTTGTTTTGATGCAAAATCTTCAAACGGGTCCGAGTGTGAAAAGTTTGCATACCTATTTTTATACAGTGTTATGTACACCCATTATATATCTATATTTTCTCCCCTGACATTTGTTTTTTTACTATTTGTCATGTCTAGACACACTAATTGTTTGGTGTATTCATATATATATTGATGTTCAAGCTTTGATCATAAAATAGGATTGAAATCACCTCTTGTTAGACCAATCAGTGATTACCTTTTTCATCCAATCAGAAACCAGGTGTTGACCAATCAATGATTACCATTTTTATCCAATCAGCAGACAGGAGAGTTAATTATCAGCCAATCAGATATTTGTTTAATGGAATAACCCTAGAAATGAACTTGTCCATATATAAAGCATTGAAAGGAGTGCATTGGGTCAGTTGGCTTATGACTGCTGAACTGAAAGGTCTGAATAAGATCAATTGGAAGGCTACAAAGGCTATTGGACAGCTAAGAAGATATAATATACTGGTTATTTATCTACAAAGTGAGGAGTTGACTGAAACATGTCTACCGAGCTTTGTAGTATATTTTATCACAGTATATAGTGACTGAGCCTCAGAGATCTGGCTCATTTCAGCTCATTGTCTTAAAGGCTATTTGACAGACAAGAGCAAATATATATTTAGTGGCTAGGCCTCTCATGAATTCTGTATAAGGCGATTGGGAGACCTGGCTCACTCTAACTCATTTGTTTACATGACAACTTTGTGACTGCTCACATTGTGACAGCCTGTTATATATATATAACCTTGTGATTGCTCCGGCAGTGTTGTCACTCCGGTAATTGTTGTACAACACAGTATAATACTTATTTAGCTTTGGTTATTCCAACGGCTAGCTGCTTTGACAGCGTATTTATACTTGTTTTCCTCTATAGGATTTTGACTGCTCTTGCAGTATTTTTCATAGTGTTGTACTTTTGTAGTCTTTGGGCTCAAATAACAAGGTTGTTAAGGTTGTATTGAATAGGTCAGTTTGAGCTGCTCAAATATCGCTCTGATAGTACTTTTGTGCTCACTGTAGCTCACTATATATATAATTGATCAAGGGTTATCATTTTTACTACTTGGACTGCTTTGATTATAGTTATTGTCAACTTTTGCTCATGTCATTATTTGTTGTTGACCCTAGTTAATGGTCTTATTATTAAACACCAAGTAGGTGACTCAATCATTGTTTGGAGCAGATAGCTCTGTCTTAATTGGGAAAAATCATTTATAGCTCATTTGGGCTCATTGATGCTCAGCTCTTTTGATTTATATTACTTTCTTGTTGCTCCTAGGCTTGCAAAGCATACCTGGGCGTAACAATTGGGGGCTCGTCCGGGATACATTCCCATTGATAACGATAAGTGCATTTTTGTTTTCCAAGTAGTAAACCCTCATACTTTTGCTTAGTGGGACATTTTATTTAAAATGGATCTACAAGTTGAAGACTTTGTTAGTGAGCCAACTATTGAGAAGTTGTTGAAATTGAAAAGGGAACACCTGATCCCTTTGATGAGCCATTATTGCCTAGTGGTTGATAAGTCAAAGCGAAAGGCTCAGATCAGGGATGCATTGATCAGGCATACGGTTGAGAATGATATTTTGAGTGACGATGCTCTGGAGTATATCTCCAAAGATGAAAAGTCAGAAGCACTGAGGATAAGAGAAATGGAGCTAGAGCATGAGAAAGAAATGAGATTAAGAGAATTAGACTATGAAAGAGAAAAACTAGAGTTTGAGAAAGAGCAAGAGATGAAAAGACTTGAACAAGAGAGAGAAAAACGAGAATATAAAAAAGAGCTGGAAAGAGAAAAGCGAGAGTCTGAAAGAGAGCAAGAAAGAGAAAAACTAGCGTTTGAAAAAGAGCAAGAGAGGGAAAAAAGAGAGTGTGAAAAAGAGCTCAAACTTAGGGAGCTGGAAATAATGGCAGCTGAGAAAGAAAAAGATAGGGTTATGAAGATAAAGTTGGAGCAATCAAAACTGGAACATTTTGATGCCTCCAAATATGTGAAATTTGTCCCACCTTTCATAGAGAAAGATGTTGACAAGTACTTTCTTCTCTTTGAGAAAGTAGCAAAAGATTTGAACTGGCCTTTGGACAAGTATACTATTCTTCTCCAAAGTGCTCTAAAAGGTAAAGCCAGTGAGACGTATACTGCTTTGTCTCCAGAGCAGACGTCTGATTATCAGTTTGTTAAGGAAAGCATCCTTAAGGCTTACCAACTTATTCCTGAGGCTTACAGGCAAAAGTTCAGGAATTACAAGAAGGAAAGTGACAAAACACATGTAGAATTTGGTAGAGAGAAAGAAAGATTATTGGATAGATGGTGTGACAGTGAAGAGATTAAGAAAGATTATGAGCGAATAAGGCAGATGTTTTTGCTGGAGGAGTTTAAAAATTGCGTACATCCTGCCATCAAAAACTATATTACTGAGCAGAAAGCTAGCACACTGAGCAAAGCAGCAGAAATGGCTGATGAGTATTTTCTCTCCCATAAACATTTGCTCCAGAAAGGTTCTCCTCAACAAACATTTCAGAGAACCTTTCACTCACATAAGAATAGGTTTGAAGGTAGCTCATCTTCCAATAAGACCACTGATTCAAAACCTACTGATACAAAATCTACATTTCATAAATCTTCTTGGAACTCAAGTCAAGATCACCGTCCAACATGTTTTTATTGTAGAAAAAAGGGTCATGTCATTTCTGAGTGTATTACAAGACAAAGAGACCAAAAGACAAAAGGCAAGGAGGCCTTCCCGAATGCTCTCACAAATTTGAAGAGTGAGCCCATGTCTTTTATACCTAAGAGTGAAATCTCTATGGACAAATGTAAATCTGACTTTATACAAGAGGTTTATGAGCCTTTCCTCTCTGAGGGGACTGTCTCGCTCTTACATGACAAATCTATTACAAAGCCAATTAGGATCCTAAGGGACACTGGCGCTTCTCAATCTTTGATATTGGCCGAAGTCATTCCTTTGTCAGAGAGGTCGTCTTCTGGTAAGAGTGTTCTGATCCAAGGTGTAGAATGTGGTTTGGTCACTGTGCCACTCCACCAGGTTAACCTCAAGTCAGATCTAGTCTCTGGTACTGTAACTGTGGGTGCTCGACCTTCATTGCCAATAGAAGGCGTGCACTTAATATTAGGCAATGACTTGGCGGGTGATAAAGTAGTAGTAAATCCAGTTATGACAGAAAAGCCTGAGGATACTACTACAATTGGCCCAATTGAGGAAGAAATACCTGACTTGTACCCTTCCTGTGCAGTAACAAGAGCAATGGCTCAAAAAGCAAACGTAGAAATTGCTCAGGTAGGAAAGAGCACAAACTCTGACTACACATATGATTTCAATGACACTTTCTTATCAAGTATGTATAATGAGAGTGATCAACAGACATCCAGAGTTTGTCTTCCTGAAAAACAGGACATTGATCAAAATGCTCCTTTGACTCAAGATAAAGACTTAATTGAGCCAAGCATTCATGTTTCAAATAAACAAGATCTTTCAACAAAGACTTTAATCTTGGAGCAGCAAATGGACTCTACTCTTTCGTCCTTGTTCCAAAACATGGTGTCAGAAGATGAGATATCTTCTGTCCCCTGTTGCTATTACAAAAAAAATGGTGTGCTCATGCGCAAATGGAGACCACCTGATGTTCCTTCAGATGCAGAGTGGGCTGTTAAACACCAAGTTGTATTACCAAAATCATATCCCAATGGAGTTCTCTCTATGGCTCATGAGACTCCTCTAGCTGGTCATCTTGGGGTAAGCAAAACTTACAACAAGATATTGAATCATTTCTTTTGGCCCCTCATAAAAACAGATGTTTCAAACTTTTGCAGGTCATGTCATACCTGACAAATGGTAGGGAAGCCAAATCAAAAGATTCCTCGTGCTCCTTTGCAACCAATACCAGCCTTTGAAGAACCTTTTAGTAGGGTCATAATTGATTGTGTAGGCTCACTACTAAAAACTAAGTCTGGAAATGAGTTTCTGCTCACTATAATGTGTGCCTCTACTAGGTTTCCAGAGGCAATTCCTTTAAGGAACATTAAGGCCAAGACCATTGTAAGAGCTCTAATAAAGTTCTTTACTTTAGTTGGGTTACCAAAATCCATTCAGTCTGACCAAGGCTCAAACTTCATGTCTGGCCTCTTTCAACAAGTTATGAGTGAGCTAAACATTGAGCAGTACAAATCGTCTGCGTACCACCCTGAAAGCCAGGGTGCTTTAGAGAGGTTTCACCAGACGCTCAAAAATATGATAAGGACATATTGTTTTCAAACAGAAAAACACTGGGATGAGGGAATCCATCTATTGCTCTTTGCTTCTAGAGAATCTGTACAAGAATCTCTAGGATTTAGTCCTTTTGAGCTTGTTTTTGGACACTCAGTTAGAGGACCTCTCAAACTCATGAAAGAGAAGCTTCTGTCTGATGAACAAGTTCCAACAAATCTTCTTAGATATGTATCAGACTTCAAGCTCAAACTTTCTACTGCTTGTGAGCTTGCTCAAAAGAACCTTCGCTCTTCCCAGGCTAAGATGAAGGCTAGATACGATAAACATACTGTTGATAGAAATTTTAAAGAAGGAGATCAGGTTCTAGCTCTTCTGCCTATTCCTGGCAGGCCTTTACAGGCCAGATATTTTGGTCCCTACACTGTGGCTAGAAAGATAAGTGATGTGAATTATATTGTACACACTCCAGAGAGGCGGAAAAGCAAGCAGCTGTGTCATATTAACATGTTGAAGAAATATGTTAAGAGAGATAGCTCTCTGGAATGTTCTGTGGGTTTGGTAACACCTGTTTCATTCCCAGATGCTGAAAATGAGCAACTTATTTCTGAAGATTCCGTAGAGAATCTAAATGACCCTGACATTCAAATAAATAGCAAAATGCTCAGCTCGCCAAGGTTGAATAATTCAGATATCTTGAATAACTTGGATTCAAAGTTGGGTCATTTAAATCCTGAAGAGCGTGACCAATTGGCACAGCTCATAGTTGATTACAAACACTTGTTTCCTGATGTCCCTTCTAAGACAGACAAAATATTTCATGATGTTGACATTGGTGACTCAATGCCAATAAAACAACATCCTTATAGAATGAGTCCAGTCAAGAAAGAGTGTTTGAAGGAAGAAATTCAATATTTGCTGGAGAATGACTTCATTGAGCCCAGCAACAGTGACTGGTCATCACCATGTATTCTTGTACCGAAACCTGATGGTGCATATAGATTGTGCACTGATTACAGGAAAGTAAATGGTGTAACAAAAACAGACTCTTTTCCCATTCCAAGAATAGATGACTGTATTGACAAGATTGGGAAAGCCAAATACGTCACAAAGTTTGATTTATTAAAGGGATTCTGGCAAATTCCCTTGACAGATAATGCCAAAGAAGTATCAGCCTTTGTGAAACCAGATGGGCTATTCAGATACAAGGTTATGCCATTTGGTATGAAAAACCCTCCTGCCACATTCCAGAGGTTGACTAACAGTTTGATTGCTGGAATGGATGGGATTGGAGCTTACATAGATGATGTGATCATCTACAGTGACTTTTGGGAAAACCACATTGGAACCATAAAAGAGTTCTTTGACAGACTCACAGAGTACAGGTTAACAGTAAACTTAGTCAAAAGTGAATTTTGTCATGGCACATTGACATTTCTTGGCCATGTAGTTGGACAAGGACAAGTTAGACCTGTATCAGCTAAGGTTCAAACCATATCTAATTTCCCTATACCTACAGGTAAAAAGGAGCTCATGCGTTTCTTAGGCATGACAGGTTACTACAGAAAATTCTGCAGTAACTTTTCGACTATATCTGCTCCTCTTACAAACCTTTTGAAAAAGAATATAAAATTTGTCTGGACACAATGTTGTCAAGAGGCTTTTGATAAATTAAAGGCCATTCTAAAGAGTGAACCTGTGCTCGCTGCTCCAGACTTTCAGAAACCTTTTAAACTAGCTGTTGATGCTAGTGATGTAGGAGCAGGAGGCGTTCTCTTACAAGAAGATGAAAGTGGGGCAGACCACCCTGTTTGCTATTTCTCTAAGAAATTCAGCAAATGTCAGAAAAACTACTCCACTATAGAAAAAGAGTGTCTCGCTTTGATTCTATCAATTCAACATTTTGAAGTGTACATCTCTTCTTCATCTTCTCTTGTGACAGTTTACACTGATCACAATCCACTCACATTTCTACAGAAAATGAAGAACAAAAATCAGAGATTGTTACGCTGGACTCTCCTATTACAGGAGTATAACCTGGACGTCAGACACATCAAAGGCAGAGAGAATGTTGTGGCTGACGCTCTTTCAAGGATGACATAGTTCAGCACTGTACTACAGTACATTTGTAAAAGAAATCTTTTTATAAAATATTTCTTTTTTTTTAAGGGGGGAGGTGTTATGTACACCCATTATATATCTATATTTTCTCCCCTGACATTTGTTTTTTACTATTTGTCATGTCTAGACACACTAATTGTTTGGTGTGTTCATATATATATTGATGTTCAAGCTTTGATCATATAATAGGATTGAAATCACCTCTTGTTAGACCAATCAGTGATTACCTTTTTCATCCAATCAGAAACCAGGTGTTGACCAATCAATGATTACCATTTTTATCCAATCAGCAGACAGGAGAGTTAATTATCAGCCAATCAGATATTTGTTTAATGGAATAACCCTAGAAATGAACTTGTCCATATATAAAGCATTGAAAGGAGTGCATTGGGTCAGTTGGCTTATGACTGCTGAACTGAAAGGTCTGAATAAGATCAATTGGAAGGCTACAAAGGCTATTGGACAGCTAAGAAGATATAATATACTGGTTATTTATCTACAAAGTGAGGAGTTGACTGAAACATGTCTACCGAGCTTTGTAGTATATTTTATCACAGTATATAGTGACTGAGCCTCAGAGATCTGGCTCATTTCAGCTCATTGTCTTAAAGGCTATTTGACAGACAAGAGCAAATATATATTTAGTGGCTAGGCCTCTCATGAATTCTGTATAAGGCGATTGGGAGACCTGGCTCACTCTAGCTCATTTGTTTACATGACAACTTTGTGGCTGCTCACATTGTGACAGCCTGTTATATATATATAACCTTGTGATTGCTCCGGCAGTGTTGTCACTCCGGTAATTGTTGTACAACACATTATAATACTTATTTAGCTTTGGTTATTCCAACGGCTAGCTGCTTTGACAGCGTATTTATACTTGTTTTCCTCTATAGGATTTTGACTGCTCTTGCAGTATTTTTCATAGTGTTGTACTTTTGTAGTCTTTGGGCTCAAATAACAAGGTTGTTAAGGTTGTATTGAATAGGTCAGTTTGAGCTGCTCAAATATCGCTCTGATAGTACTTTTGTGCTCACTGTAGCTCACTATATATATAGTTGATCAAGGGTTATCATTTTTACTACTTGGACTGCTTTGATTATAGTTATTGTCAACTTTTGCTCATGTCATTATTTGTTGTTGACCCTAGTTAATGGTCTTATTATTAAACACCAAGTAGGTGACTCAATCATTGTTTGGAGCAGATAGCTCTGTCTTAATTGGGAAAAATCATTTATAGCTCATTTGGGCTCATTGAAGCTCAGCTCTTTTGATTTATATTACTTTCTTGTTGCTCCTAGGCTTGCAAAGCATACCTGGGCGTAACAACAGTAAGTGTGTATGACCAGGAAATACCACAATTACACACTGTAGACCAAACCACGGCACCGCGAGGAACAGACAAAGAACAATAACTACCAAAAAGCATAAAGAATACAATAAAGGTAAAGTAGCAATCACTCTTCCCCCAAACGAGATGATTGCAAAACTAAAAAAGGATACAAAGTATTGCATAACAAGATAAGGACCTTATACAACTGAGAGTAACAATAAGCTAAATAGATGAATAAACAACAACAGAACCACCACTAGGCTTAAATTATATTCAGATTAATTTACCGAGTATTTCGTATACTATAATTTACTGATAATACATTGTATACGCCACAAAATGAAATATGTTAGCCCTCTGAGAGTGGCAGCGTTAACAAATAACATCACGTTACAAAACAGCATTAAACCTTCCTGCTAATGTCTCCAACATGACATGTTCGCACCTTTTTGCATGCTGGCACAGGTTTATGAACTTCTTATAACACAGGTACATAATTTTAGTTTATTTTTTTTTATAAATGTCTTGAATTATTACCGTTGTACACGTTACTTAGTGTTTCACACGTTATTATGGCAGTTATTGACTATACATGTATTACAACTATCAGTGAATGTAGAAAATCGATAAGGCTGCTACTTAATTAAAGTGAAGTTCTTTATTACGGTCGCTTACACTAATTTTACAGGCCAAAGTTACGTACGTTACCCTCAAAAGAGCTTTAATCGTTCAATAAAATGTCTCCAACACGACCTATTCGTACTTATTTGCATGCTGGTACAGGTTTGTGTACTTCTTTTAACAAGGTCAACTATTTTAAGTATTCATTTTATAAATGTCATGATTAGTTCTTTCTGTATGCCTTGTGCCAATGTTTTAGCACACTTTACACAATTTGTACTAGTGTAACTGATTGCACTGCTAAAAATTTGTCTGATACACATCGCAGATGCAAAGAACTTCTGGAACAAAATTGGTTTACTGTGTAACAATCATTGGTTCTTTGCTTGACAAATGCCTTTGTATAACCATCAAGCAAACAATAACTCCCGTGCCAAGTCTCAAGTAGGTATTATAGGCTTCGGCAGCAAGAACTCCGCTTCGTGCTACAGATGGACTGGTGTATTACTCGTCACATCAGAGCTCAATATGTTGAAGCAACTCTTCAATGCACTGAAATGAAATATTCATGTATCCTGCTCAGATGCAAAGTAAAAAAAGCAAGAAAGGAGGCAAAGATCAGGAAACAATGCAATCAAGTACCACACCTGACCCAGGATACCACAAGGGAAAGTAACAAAAATACAATAAACATCACCAACAAGAGCCTAGAGGTCAGCCCTTTCCCAGCAGATGACCACAGGGTAGCAATGAACAGACGCAAAAGCATGAGAAACACCAGACCAAATAGACACAAATTATACACAAAAGAAGTACCACCTTGGAACGGTCAATAAAATATCTTACTGGAGGGCTGAAACCGGTTTTACGGCGCCAACTTCACCTTTAGATGTTTGGTTGGCATAAAAGACCCCTAACTTATCAATGCATTATCTCCAAAAACATGTAAATCAAGATATAAAAAAGGAGATAAAGCAAAGATAAGGACTCAACAGTAAGTAAAGTCTGATTTGAAACAAGTACTAAAGGCAATTTCTGGCTCTCAACCCTTTCAGTTCCAGTGTCGTGGACAATGAACTGTACTTTTTTTTCTTAAGGTGTTCGTGCTAAGCATTGCATAGCTAAGAATCTGCTTGAGGTTCAGAATATTGGCAGGAAGGCTGTGGAAGACTTCATTGACTCACCTTTAGTTGGAAATCTGTCTTTCACAACCCCATTAAATGATACAAGCTAAAAAGTTTTGCAACTTGCCAGCTCAAGAAGAAATTGACCAGTTCACAAAACAATATCAACAAGATGAGAGCTGAAAGGAAAATCTTTGGTTAGTTTGCCCTTCTTTCTATTGAACATAATGTTGACCTAGAGTTGACATTGCCGTTCCCTCTGAGATCTGTACGATGGTCCCTTTCAATTCCTGATGGCATTCCCACCAAAACTGACAAGTCCAAACTACTTAATTTCTTGGAATCACACTTTGAACCAACAATAGATCGGCCGTGTAGTGCTGCACATATCTTTGCTGGTAATGCCATACTACAGAGCCTAACAACTTTTCCTGTCACCTTCGAGGATCAGACAGAATCAGTATTCAACCAGTCACCAAAGGCTGGTTTCGTAACTGATACATATATAAAATGTATGAGCTGTAGTCTATAAAACCTTACAAACGTTTGCCCTCTTTCTTATTTTGGTACTTGACAGTGATAGGAGTATGCTGTTTTAATTGTTGGCAAGAAGTATATGTTGTTTGATTTTGTGGTTAATACAAAGACGAACAGGTTGTTTGAGTTGGTGATTAATAGCCAGAAGAAAATGTTGTTTGATTGGTGGTTAAAAGTAAGATGAATATGTTGTTTGAGTTGTTAGTTAAAAGCCAGACGAAGATGTGTTTGTGGCTAACACAAGACGAACAGGTTGTTTGATTTGATGACTAACAGAAAGGCGAATATTTTGTTTGATTTGGTGGTTAAAAGCAAGTCGAATATGTTGATTAAGTGTGTGCTAACAGAAAGACGAATATGCAGTTTGAGTTGGTGTTAGCCAGAAATACGAATATGGGGCTTGAGTGTGTGGTTACTGGCAAAACTAACACGTTTTTGAGCTTGTAGTAAACAGCCAGAAGAATGTGTTGTTTTGGATGGTGATGACAGAAATATGAATACAATATGTGAGTCCGTGGCTAAGACGAACATGTTGTGTTTTTGGTTGTTAACAGAAAAACGATTATGTTGTTTTATTTAGGAGTTAACAAAAAGGCGATTATGTTGTTTGGTTTGGTGGTTACTATCCAAACGAAAATCTTTTTGTGTTGTTGGTTAACAGCCAGAACAATAAATTATTTGATTAAGTGGTTAGCAATCAGACGATTTTGTTGTTTGAGTTGATGGTTATTAGCCGGAAGAATGTATTGTTTACAGCGAGACGAATTTGTTGTTGAACCTTTACAACACAGAACCAAGAAATGAACCTGACCGTTGTAAAATCAATACAATGTAGAGTGCCAATAAAAATGGCGTAAATGCATTTGCTTGAAATTCTCGTGTGAGTTTTATTTTTGCGAAACTCCAAGCCACATCCCATTAATGCTATTTATATCCCTTAGAAATATTAAATGATATATGCCCAGACAAAGCACTTTGAGAGTCATGTGTTAATCTGGGAAAACATATTCGTGCGAATCTGGTATTTTTCAAAACGTTTAGATATAACACACACTATGCTATATATATATTATTGCTTAAAGGCAGGAGTGGGGTATATAAGGCAGAATAACCTTCTGTTTCTCCACTTTCTTCATTGCACTCAAGCTGTGAACATCTACAGGAGCTTATCTCTAATTTGATTATGTCCTGGCATATACCTGGACTATAGTTGATCTGATCAGCCCAGTGACCATGCTGTTTATCAGCCTAAGCAAGCCATTGGTCCAATTTAATCAGACAGTAGGTAAGCTCCACCTACTTATTGTCTCATATTAAAGCCACTCTTCTGCCGGGGTGGGGACGGGGGTACAGGATTCTTGCCTTTAAGATATTGATGCATTAAAACAATAATGATACTGAAATATGACAATATCACGACACGCTTTATATAAATATACCTACAAGGTATTAATATAGCACACATGTCTACGTCACATAATGCACAATGCAGAAAATAAACGCGATGCACGAAGGTGGGTTTATTCCAGATACAATATACAGTCAGACATAAGTTAAGTATCACCCAAACATTATTTCAGAGACGTTTTTCGTGTACAAATTTCTTCAGAAGAACAACCAGTTTGTACTATTTTGTCACCCTAGTCTTCTTTATATCACTTTGCTGAATTTCTACGGTGTGCTGTATACACCAACCCCTATATTTGGGTGTACCCTTAAAAAGTGTCAAAGTTTAACCCAAAGTGCTTACTTTGAATTCAAATAAACGCAGAAATATTATAGACATTTTTTTCAAACTAGTGCCAAACCGATTCTGTCGAACTCATGGTTTCATGTCAGTTATAGAGGGTCATAGAGATAGTTAATCGCGTGTTTATAATTTTGCATTATCACTATACGAGACCTGTTTCATGTTTATTTGAACAGATTTGAATTTCACTTTTTGCGGTTCCATATAATTAAAACAAACACATTTTGCTCTTTCATGCTTAATGGACGTGTCCCTGGTATTGGCAAATAGACAAGATGGCAATTTAAAGCATAGCCATAACGCGGTGGCCCCTAAATACATCCCCTCCCCCTTTAACTGATTTTAAGAGCTTAAACGGGTGTATCTTCGAAGAAAATACATATTTAAGTATGAGATTTTCTTTTAAGTTTAGAGACACACTCAGTCTATTATTAAAATGAGAAACAGCATATGTGTGTCTGTTTTTGCTTGGAAACTGGGCTTAAATAAGTTCTTCCATACAAGTGCACAAATGGGTATCTCATGTATAAAATGTGTCTTGGAAGAAGTTTGAAAAGGGAATTCTCAAAACTCATAGCGGACTCGATTTCTTAGATATTTTCGATATCTATTGCCGATAAAACTTATCACCAAATATTGCATTTGAGTATTTTGCATACAATTTAGTGTTGCTATGGAAACTGTAAACCCTAAAATTTGATGTTCAAGTCGCTTACAAAAAGTAGATATCCAACTGGAATGTGTTATTTTCTTTAATTATCTATGTATAATATATAAAAGGTTCCAAGAGAAAAACTTCATATATTTTAGAGAAATTGTTCGATAACGATTTAGTACATTTCGTTGCAGACAGGATTTTTAAACGCTTAAAATTTCATCTTCAGAGACTGTTTCAAACCAGAAAATAAAAATTAAGAACTGTTTTCTTGATGAATGCGTATTCCTGGAGATCAGACTAACTCGTGGACACCAATTATTACCCAATATAACGAGAAATAAATGAGTAACGGAATGAATTTTCAATTTTGTTCAAATAAACATGAAACACCTCTTGTATAACATGCCATTCTTTACACATCCATAACTTTTATTCTTTTAGAGATATGAATCTGAAAAATTCAGACATAACCGGTCTTTGATATTGTAACAATATGACACTAACACTTTACATGTCTAAGCGTTTTGAAAATACCATAATGGGTTAGAGAATAGGGACATTTTAGGGGTAAGTGTACATTTACCATGCCTAGTTGTTTGCCTTTGTGATAATCGAATTGAACTTTGCTGTAAATTGTCACCACTTTATCTATTTTCATAAATAAACCAAGAAAATATTCATGAATGGAAAGCTCCCTTCGTTTTCTAGGAAACTATTGAGGCGGTGCTTAACTTATGTCTGACTGTATAGATCGTTAAGCGAGACTAACCCACTATTTTGAATATGATGTTTCAATATGTATTATGTTTGTATTGTGCAAATGCTATTCTAAATAAAGATATACATGACAAAAAAGAAACTTCGCGGATTTCGGGAGAGTGAATCCCTCGCCAAACAGCGAAATGCCTCTGTCGTTAACCGATGTAGGTAAAGCACGAATTTTTAACGTGGCCAATATGTCTTTTAAAACTATCCGCGAAATTTAAATTCTCGCGAAAATATA